>JASANE010025175.1:0-42565 GCA_030248225.1 Trileptium ribeirensis | reverse complement strand
TACGAACCACTGATAAACTTACTAACAATTTTATATACGAACCACTGATAAAGATACGACAATTTTGTATGTACGAACCACTGATGAAAATACAACATTTCTATATACGAACCACGGATAAAGATACGACATTTTTATATATGAACCATTGATAAAGACACGACAATTTTATATACGAACCACTGATAAAAATACGACGATTTTATATACGAACTGCTGATAAAGATACAACATTTTTATATACGAGCCACTGATAAAAACACGACGATTTTATATACGAACCGCTGATGAAAATACAACATTTTTTAAACAAGTAGGTGATAAAATAATATTTGTCAACGGAACCAGATGATAAACCAGTTGACAGAAACATAACATATGACGCGATATAGGTGCCAACGTGTTTCGGTACGACTTTAGGTGCTGGAGTGGGGGGGGGGGGGGGGGGAAGGTAGTGGGAGGGGGGAGATTTGGTTTGAAGATTGGGAGGAAAAGAGGGAAGGAGAAGGAAGTAATAGTGTTGTAATTATTTTAAACACATTATTTACTAGTTCATAAAATTCACATTGTTCTACGCTTTAATTATTATTTGAAGGACGTCCATCCATAATAGAAAGGTTGCATTTAATATTTAAGATTCATCAAATACTTGCTTTATTAAATAAATTCCTGTTGGTTCGTATGTTCCTAGACCTAAATTTTGAAGAACGTTCATAGCTTACCTGTTTCATGCAAAGCAGTTATATATAATTCCTCAAAAATCAGATAATTGAATACACTGAATTGAATATGGTGTTTTGAAAATTAAAACATTATTTCTGTATCAGTTTTTGACGGTGAAGGTAAAAGTGTGAAACTTGAAACTTTTTAATATTTAAAAAATCAGTGACTAAATAAACCCTCCATACGATTCCATTTCCATTTACAACAATTTTCCGTTGAAACTAATCATCTATTAACGTCAGTGCTTAGAACCATTATTCTTGCCATACCTTCACAAACACCGTTGGGCTGTGCGTGATAGCCAGTGCCGCAAATGTTATGTTTAATCCGGCAATAGTATGAACCAGGCGTGTTTATACAATTTTGTCGTAGTGGATCGCATCTGGAAATACCTTCTCGGCATTCGTCAATATCTTAAATTTTATCACATTATATAAATGACTTGTGCTTATTTTAAACCTAAAGTTTTACAATTTAACATAATATTATATAGAACTATTAAATTGAGAAATTACCTTATTCTGTGTTAACGCTGTCAAATAATTCTAGTAAATTTCTAAAGAAAATCTTGAAAAAATTATTTTGTTGAAACTGTTGCAAGGATTTTGTTAAAACATAGCTTATCAAGCAAATTAAGGTTTATTTTATGGCATATCTATTAAGTTGTTGTCTTGATTAGTTTCCACAATAACTTTTGGTACTTATGGTATTTAGACTGGCACACATAATGTTGTGTTCTCAATTCGCTTCGATATTGAGGTTTATTTTTAGGTTATAATCCGAAAAAAGTTTTTATACTATCATCTTGGTGTGACATAGATGGATGTTGCGAATATGATAAAATATGGGAACTGAATGTTTTCATTCCATTTATTTCGGCAGTAACCAGCATATATTGTTCTACTGACCACAGAAACAAATTTTAGGAAAAGCTCAACATATTTTTTAATACATTAGCTTCCGAAACCAGCGAAGAAGTAACATTATTTCAAAACCCGGTCAGACTGCTGTTAGCTAACTACAAACCACGACGTGAATCTATTCCAATGCGTTACTGATTTTTTATAGCCACATGAAGCTCTTACTTGAGTCATCGCTAGCACCTAAGTTTAGAAAACCACGTTGCTCGACTGATTTCAAATTAGAAGCCATTTGTTTCCGGTGATAGCAATTTTACTGTGTTCATCCCACAAACGGAAAAGTTGAAGTGTCTGCAATGCTATATAAAAATAGCTAATAGGTGTAATACTGTTCTGTACATAATATCGTTGAAGGTGTTAAATAGACTATAAGTAGGCAACTCTCCTGCATGATGTGTTCTTAGGCGTTGCATTTACGCAATAATTTTACACGTGTTAGTACTAGTGACTTCGTAGGGATCATTTGGGTTAGCGTTGGCGTTACATATTGGATGGCAAAAAGCATAGTAATACCTAATTACATCGCAACCTATAACCAGTAAACTCTTGAGTTCCACAGTGCCTCATGGGTGTGCCTTAAATCAAGCCGGACCGCTCACTGCATAGATACTGATGGCAAGAGCCACATTTAGTCTACATCTGGTAAGGCAAATATTTTATACTTTTTTCAGAAAACACATCTGAAACAGAGATGAAGTCAACAGATCAAGCCTGTCGTAGAAGCACAAGACATACGGTGCAAACATGAATCAAATAGGACCAAGTTCTCCAAAGCCATAAAAGAAAATAGTAAAATGTACATAAAACCTGGTCCAAAATAATGTTTTTGTAAAATTATGCCATAGTGTCGACGGTATGGTATTTGGAAAACATTAATGATATAGTTAGTATACAGTCTAAAGGTACAGAGACTTCCAAATAAGTCAAATACCACTACTTAGCCAAAATCTTAGTTATAACATTAATACGGATGCGATTTTGACACAAATGTGGTTATTTCCGCTCCATTATTCATTTGCCAAACGGGTTATTACGCGTGTGGCTGCAATATGTCATGTCTCATGTACTATGGAAATTTCCGATATACCAGTTTAGCGTCTAAAATGCAAATATGAAAACCAATAAAGTTCGACTTGATTTTGGTCTAAGATCTACAATTATTTGCAAACGGTAAAATGAATACATTTACTGTAAAGATAATACATCTACCATATTATGCTCATGGTTACCTGCAATTATGTGCAATCATCGGTAAAATGACAGATATCCTCCGCCCATCTGTTCCAGAGCTATAATCCATGTAGCAATAAAGCTTTGCAGCAGTGCAGTAACCAAAAAGCGAAATATTCTACAATTCGGCAAAATAATTTTGCTTAGTAATTAAAAGAAATATTTTGACGTATATATCCTAGAAATATAGAAATATATCTCTTGGTGCGGAAATTCTTTCAATAGTTCTTCTCCTCATAGTTATATTTATTATGCAGTATAAAGCCATTACATACGCAAAAACATTCATTTTTATTAGTTTAAAAGTATCTTATCCTCTGGTGTGGAAGTTGTTTGACATAGTTATTGTCCGCATCATGTCATAGAAAATATCCTTTAAAGCCGGGAATATGTACAAAAATTTCTATGTCTACGCATTAATTCAGTACAAGCACAATAAACTTGTATGAAACGAAGTGTTCTAATTGGCTCACCAACGCATGTTGCTTTGCGACCCGGTCGCATTCCACGAGCACAATGAATTTTGGTACATTCTCCGTCGAAGCGACTTATTGTGTGACCTTTCGGACACGTCTTCCTGATACATCGGAACGATCCCTCGGTGTTTTTACACGTATATGCAGCTTCACAATTGTGGATTTCTAACGCACATTCGTCAATGTCTAAAACATTAATTGTATAGATTAAAGTAAAAAGATTGATTATTTTTGCAATATGATCACGCAATCACGCAATGTTTATGTGCTTTGAAATAAAGAAAAGCACCAACAAATTAGAATTAAAAATGATGACTCGTGATTTTAATAATCATATTTGATTTGTGCAAAATAAATGGCATTTGTAATGTTTTTGTTTAAAATTAGGATGATAGCTGGTGCCTCCTGTAAGTGGTTTGAGGTTCTAGACTTCTCTGCATGAGAATATAATTGTATAGGCTAAAACACATTCTTTCGAACATAGACGAAATCCCCATATACGATTCTAAGCCTTGAACAATATGAACTATAAGCCTGAGCGCCTTGTAATCCATTACATTGGAAGGCAGTAAAATAACATTCAATGCCTAATTACTACCATTGCGTGGAGACATACTTTTTGCTTGAATTCTCGTTTCATTGCGCGTATTTTAATACTTGTGAAGCATCTTATCCTAAAATATAAACCTTCCGATTTCAGCAAGAAAGAAATTTAGTCTGATCCACACAATTTGTAAGAAGTCTGCTTAGATATATTTTTAAATATTCGAACGCGGCAAATGAAAACCTCAACATTTAAAAATATATAATATTGTGGACTAAAAGCATTTAAAGTAATATGTTGGAATAAAATAGCCATCGTATCGGTATCCGTTTCCTCAAAAGGGGGGAGGCTTCCGACCTCCCAGGTGGGTGAAGTCGTCAGGAGCGATAGTTGGACAACCTGTCAGGGGTAGCCAAGGCCTCGAGTGACGTATAGACTCAGGGGTAACAACCTACCCATATGAGCGTGTATGTTTATATAGATGGGTGAACTACTATAACGACGCAGGTTAATTCAACAAAAATTTTCTTTTCGTCACATCCGTCGCGCTATGCCACTGATTTCGACGTTAGTCAGAGTCGGCTTCGTAAGTTATGTCGGGAAATGTTATACTTAGAATCAACACGCGCAGGCAAGCGTTATTATATGCTAATAGCGTTTTGACTAAATACATAGTTCTGATACAGCTCTAATTTTTAATCGCGGACGCTATTATGCAATCACCCTTCATAAACGGATACTGACCTGCAATGAGAGACTAGGATTATATTTGACTACACCATTCGGCGTTATGGAATCTCTTCGAAAATTGAACATTTAACGAGAAGCCTTTTTGGCACGAATGGTGTTTACACCTATACGTTATAATTTTTATTGTATCTTGGCATTGTGCGATATACGACATGAAATATATCTGGACATGCAATATATATTAATAACACTAGCAAGCGTTCCATAAACAAAGGTCGAAAATTAGATTGGTTATTCTTTGTGCTTTTCACGCTGGCAGTGCAGGCGCAAAACTTCATTGGGAATATTTTCTTGACGTGGTTTTCAAGTGTGGGTATCGGTCAGGAGGATAGGGGTGACTTGTCCTCTCCCCTCCTTTTCAGTCTCTGTTGAGGTGACCGAGGATGTTGAGATGACCGGGGTAATCTCTTCCGATTTTTACCAATTTGAGTTAGTTATTTCGAATTTTTTCCCAAATTTAGCCAAAATTCCCAAAATTTTTCTCGTGTCTTCTCCGCGTGGAAAGGAAGCGGCTATGGGTGCTCAGCCGTCTCGGGCGAAATTGCGACTGTCAGGAGATGTAACCCTCTATCATCTATATATCACTTATGGCATATAATATAATAGTGGGTTAGGTGCAGCATATTTGAAAGCATGACAGTCGGATGCAGCGGAGCACTGCTTAACAGAACTTTTATTATGTGGGATATCAAACATTTCACGAATGGTTTGCCATATGAAACACCTAGCTAAGACCTAGTTATGTTTGAAACGTATAAATCTTGAACGTAGTATACTGCTGTGACACATTTCTTTAAAGAAAAGACACTCAATCTCCCTGTCTAAAAATTTCAGCCGAAGGTAAGTTTTCTACTGACCAGCCTGTGCTTTACTCTTTTCATATTCAGTCTAACGATTTATCATTACTTTGAACCATAACTAACGTTTTTAGTTCTATTAAACATTTGAATCATAATGAACGAGAAAGTGTTCTTTGTATAAGCAGGAATTCTAAGCGACCGCATTCCAACCACTAGTGCTAATATGGTACATCCTAATTTTGTGTCATCTGGCTTAATCTTCGAATTCTTCAAAGAAAACAAATTAAATGCCGTTTATGTTTGCAAGAGGTAACTAGGACACAAACACTTTAAACCATAAACACTGTATCGTGATCCAAAATTAAATAAACATAAAACAAATGCTTCAGTAAAACACGGCAAATTAGTTAAGTTAAAAATTATAGATATAAAATTTGTTAATAAATATGATCAAAAGAAAAACGTCACAAACCCAAGCAATCCTCGTCTTTGTCAAGATAATATCCCGTACCGCAACTCAACGTACGAATACACGTAAATCCACCGATGTCGTTTACGCAGCGTTGGGTATCGGTACAATTATCCAAATTCAACAGACATTCGTTTAGATCTGTAAAGCACTCTTAAATCCGTTGCATAATAGTTAGCTGTATAAGATTTCCATTTTGATTAAAAATTGTAATTTTATCGACCAAGCCGTGATATAGGAGAAAGGAACAGCCATTGTTCTAACTGGATGAAACTTTGTTTGTTAGTGGAAATGATATGTTAAAATCGTATATATTTATATCAATTTCAAGATCGATGCATGCCGATGGTGTCAAAATCTTATGCAGAATCTTATGTGTGCGGTTCGATAGAGACCAGGTTAATAAATAAAAGCGATGACGACCTTGGTGGCACAAAATGGTACACTTATGTGCCATTTGGTCGCTCTGACAAGAGCTATGTGTTGAACAAGCTAACCTGCATAGCTTGTTTGAAACAATTAATTTTTATCACAAAAGGTAGTTAGTTAGCAGCTCAAAATATCGCTACGTACATAGGCAACTCGAATTATGTTGTACGGTCGACGAATATTTATTTGAACTCAAAGCTCAAACTTAACGAAATAAATGATAAATGGCTAAACTGTACGAGTCTACAGTCAAGTTTTGCTCAACTACATTATCTGAAATTATATGCGCAAACCTAGTAACTCTTAACTCATCTATGTGACCAAGTGGTGGCGCTATTTGGATTATAACGTGTTATAAAAATGCCTGTCCTTTATTTGGCAGGGTTTCGCCAAACGCCGCCCAGAAGCAAGCACCTCTAAACCCACTATAGGTAGGAAATGAGGAAAAGCATTAATATATGTCTTCTGGTTGTTCTCTATCGATAAAAAATCAATCGATCTATTAAATGGTCAAGCCAAACGCTCACATTTTTTTAAAACTGCGAAGATAATCATCCGCAACAACTATCGCAGCACGTAATTTTTCGTAGATTTGTAAGCATTTATGATCCTGTCAAAACTGCTGTTATTTGGCGAAAATCAGAAGATCAAACACAAAACAAACTGATTTCAGTAGTAGCAATGGTATGCGGTAAATATTATTTCACATCATCTAGTCAACTGCTCCGCATACTGCTGCATACCTTGACTTGTAATTTACACGTTGACACTTTCACACTAGTGCCTACGAAAATTATTTTGTCAATTCGAATACATGCAATTAGTTAAGTAAAAGCTTACTAAATATAAATTATGTGTTTATCAGATTATTTTCGTACATTATACATTCAGTCATTAGTAAAACAACTCTTAAATTAGGCACACCACACAGCAAGTACTATCTTTTTAGTAACAATACAGAAATCGAATATGCGGAAGTTTTGAAGAAATGATATTACCATAATCTCGAATTTGCAAAACTGACACACGAATCAAATGCTCAATATATTTTAATCTTCAATCCCACTTGCACAGATTAAACACTGAAACTTCAGTCTCATTAACACGATTTCGACACGGAATTATATTTTATATCTTGTACAAGGTCCCACCAATAAAATTCTGCCGCGACATTTTTATTTACTTGTAAACAGTCCCGCCTGTATTATTTAGCCACATTTTTATTTAATATGTTGCAACAGTCCCACTAACTCGATTTTGCCACGTCTTTTCATTTCAATATTTCGCAAACAGTCCCACCTACACAATTTCCGCTCCTTGTGTCTTTCCGATATCCCTCGTCGCACTCACATACAAAACTGCCGTTCGTATTGGTACATGTGTGTGGCAGCGGACAATGTGTTTCGAGATCGTCACACTCGTTCACGTCTGAAAACTGGAACATATCAACAATTGTGTTTATGTTCTAATTTGAATTATTGCAGACCCGCATCTCAGTGGTGTTTGTCAAGGACTAGGTAAATAGCTTTGGAATCTAGGCAGCGAACCTATCCAAAATCGAGTATATTGAGCTTCGACTTAAAGAAAATCCTATTTTGCAACATATCAAAGCGATTTTCAAACATATCTTATCAAAACGTATATACTATATATACCTATGACTAGTTCGCTTTCTGTTCTTAATTTGAGCCAATAAATGGTGAAATCTTTCATTAAACAGCTTTGATGAAGTAATATGTGGAAAGAAAATTTAAATACTCCATGCCGTTTTGCAAGTTTATCGTGTGGTCTATCAACATTACGAGATTATGGGTAAAAAGATTGAAAAACCTGCACCGGCTGCAAGCAAGAAAAGCATAAATGTCCAAGGTCCGTCCTACTTACTAGTAAAAAAGTTTACGTCCTAGAGTAAAAAATACTTGGCTCTGCTGAGAGAGAAGAATAGGCCAAAACGGTGACAAAAAGCTTTCCAAATTTTCACTAAGTTTTCTTCACAAGTTTTTGTAATTTTGCACATATATTATGGTCGGGAGGTGCAAAAATATAGCTTAAGTGAACTGACATTTATGGTAGTAGCCACACTGTGCATGAAAATCCGAAATTAAATTTTTTTAAGTCCGATAATAAAAATATTGGCAATATAAAATATCTGGAGTATTTTTTGTATTAAAACTTGTTAGTTTACAGTAACGATTTTCTGCATTACATTTAAACAATAATTCGCAATAGGACTGTCGCGACTAGTATGCGAATCAACTCTAACATTCGGTGGCTTAAACGAATGTAAAAGATACCCGAAATGTCATAATTGGGATCATTGGGTATCGATTGGTACAATTTAGTGAATTTTTTCAACGGTTCTTAGGGTTATGCTTGTACCTTCAAGTCATACATATTGCACTGATGCTCCAACGTTATATAAAGTCGTCGTACCATCTGCAACCGAACTGGTGAGCTTTAGCAGACTATATCTGTGTTTCCTGCGATCACAATCCTGTAACTGCAGTAGGTCTAACGACTTATTTTGCGGCCACAAGACATTCTATGTCAAAAGAAGGAAATATTTAAGTGTAATCATATAGCTGTTCAACGGGAATATTTTTAGTAAATTGTGCTCAAACAGCCAAATATGAAGGTTGACAAACAAGTTATCACACAGTCTAAATATATTAGTTATCACGCATAATGAAAACTCAAAACACAAAATGGTTGATTGTTAGGTGCAAATTCTAAAAACGTTAACAAAACAAAGAAATAATGGGTATTTTGTTCAAAAGTGGGCTCCGTAAACCAAATTTTTCGTTATAACAGGGGTCTGTTTTATGCTATTATTAAACATTAAATTTTTAAAATGAAAAATAATGCTCTTTCTTGAAGCCTCTCGTTTTCACGCTGCCAAATGGATTTTAAAATAAATCGCACATTTGCATTGTGTTGTGTTAACTTTAGTTGCCGTGTAGTGTGTTTGCGAGTGCGATTTTATTTGCTCGATTTGCGATGTTCGTAAGGAAACGAGAAACAGCTCCTAAGACCTCAGTGGTTTCCGTCAATTCGTTCAGCCCAATTTGAATCTCTGATGTCGACATGAATTCATTTAACATTGCACAATACGCAAATTGATTCGGACATAAAAGGGTTAAGTATATAAAAATGGCTCAACTCTTACAGAAAGTAAAATCTGGCCTACAACGCACTTTTGTACTTTTAAGCAATATATAAAGCAGGTTTTTTTCTCGGTCAAATGTGTACCATAGGTAACTCAGTTTGAGAAGCTATTTATTTTGATAGTTTAGCAAGCACGAGTTTACCACTTGTTTCAATTTTAGCTACATAAATAACATTAGTAGTATAATAAAAAGAACATGGAGAATCTGAACACCTGTGTGACTAAAGTTCTCAGTTTTCCAGCTTCTCAGCATTTCAGGTAATTTTCTTACCAACGATAAAAGTATCCAAAATAATTTTTAAAGTGTTCCAAAATAACCAACCAGTTTGGCTTATAATCAAGGCACAGAATTAGGAAATATTTTAGCAACAAAGATCTTTTCGGAAATTCTAAGTATTAAAGAGTGATTTTATTGAGATTTATTAGTTTTTTCATGGCACAGCGTTTCAAGTATGGTTAGTGTAAACTGGCCACACTAGTTTACTTTGAAAAATTGTGGACAAGTCTAACACTAATCCTAACCTATATTGTTTATTCATCTTAATCTTAGGTTTTGGCTCAGGCTGGGAGTAGCTAATAAAAATTCGGTTTTCTTTTCAAAATAGTAGCTTTTTCAACTTGCCGATGCATTGACCGTCAATTATTTCGAAACCTTCTGGGCAATCAAATTCAAAATATGCGAACGCTCGGCATTCGTAAGAGCCAACTTTATTGATACAACGTTGCAGTTCGAGGTTGCAATCAGCTGAACCGTCAATGCATTCGTTGACGTCTGAAATATAGCATTTTAGTGAAATTCAAGTCTTTACTCAACCAGTATTGTAATTGCTTGTACATCTCTCTAGGTATCAAGTGACAGATTTTCCTCTGACAACCTCCACGCCCACCATCCCTCGTCAATTTGGAACCACATGCCCCTCCCTTGAATTCAAACATCTATGATCTTGCATAATAACCAGGGCCGGAGCCAAGGGGGGTTGAAGCGGTTGGAATGAAATCGCCACTATTTTGGCCAATCAAAATAATGTTTTGGAAGACGAATATACTCCAATGACACCTTATGCTCGCGAGTACAAAATCGTAATATAGACAGTCAACAGGGTCAGATTGACGTGATGTCTATTTACCCCAAATTGTCTCTACTTCTACCAATTGTCCCGAAATTTTCTGAGCGCCTGGGGTGCGCGACACCTGCGGGGGCAGTGGGGTGCGGAACTCTCGCCCCCTCCTTCAAATATCGTAGTTACCTCCATAACAAAAACGTATTATTTTTCATGTAATTGAAATTGCATGGCAGAAACATATGCTGTTGCGGATGTGCATACCACCTGACCGTAGTGCATTTCTCTTACTGAAAACCGTTATGACTACATCAGTTTACTAAGTTTTGCTATGAAACACCACATTTGCCTCGCACCATTGTTATGTTGCTTCGATCGATTAGATAGGGGAACAAATCATAGCTTACCGTAGTGCATTTCCCTTACTGAAAACCGTTATGACTACATCAGTTTACTAAGTTTTGCTATGAAACACCACCTTTGCCTCGCACCATTGTTATGTTGCTTCGATTGATTAGATAGGTGAACAAAACATAGCTTACCGTAGTGCATTTCTCTTACTGAAAACCGTTATGACTACATCAGTTTACTAAGTTTTGCCATGAAACACCACCTTTGCCTCGCACCATTGTTATGTGGCTTCGATATATTAGATAGGGGAACAAATCATAGCTTAGCTTACCGTAGTGCATTTACCTTACTGAAAACCGTTATGACTACATCATTTTACTAAGGTTTTGCTATGAAACACCACCTTTGCTTCGCACCATTGTTATGTATCTTTGTGGCTTCGATCGATTAGATAGGGGAACAAATCGTAGTTTAGCTTATTTCAGTTAAATTTTGCCTTTTACTAAAATATGTCGGTGAAGAAAATGCTTTTGTTTATTTTGCTAGATAGCAGCGGTTTCGAATGACCCATAGGAAGACGTTGATTCCATCGACTAATTATTTCAAATTCCTAAAAGCTGTTTTTTATTAAAACCTCACTTAACCTGATTCAGTAATTTTTAATTTTATTAACCCGTACAGTCCTGCGGTTTCCAAACCGCAAAATAATTTAGACAAGATGTTGTGGACAAACTGACCGCAAAATAGAGCATAAGTACCAAGACATGCCGCCCTAGTGTCGGTACATAACCTGGGCGGGGTGGTTGCACGACGGGAGGAGGATGTAGGCCAGGAGGCCCGGGGCGGTAACCAAAATTTTCCTCGATGAATATATTACGTGTTATTACAGAAGTTATGTATGTTACATGACTACCTAAAAATGAGTGTTAAATTAAGACCTGAAATACATAAAAACAGTCATATATTGCAATATTATACTCAAGTTATAGTGCAATTGAAGCTCTATCAAATTAACCCGTTATTACAGCGGTTACCTATCTTCTAGAATTACGCATACATAGATTTTAAAATGGAATCCTGAGACTATAGTCTAAAAATAATTGAACCAATTTTAGTTGATTCTGAACGAATATAGATCAATGATTTTGCTGTGTAATACATGGAAAAGGCCATAATTCTATAATATATTGTTTATATCGCGAAATGTGCTGTGTGAGACAAACGAATTAATGAGTATATATTTTTAATTAAAAATGTTGGCCTCGAAATGTCCCTAGAAATATTTAGTTTAAAAACCCAATCCATCTGCACTAGGCAAAACTATTTCTCATAAGCGTCCAATAAAGTGATTCTGCTTCAGAAAATCCGTGATAATTAAACTGCAGAATGAAGCACATAGGCCATTTTGTTTCACCATAGGTTGTTTAATATGAGTCAAAACTTTAATTGCGTACCGTCACATGAATGACCATCTGGAGAGAGTGTATAACCATTTCGACACGAGCAAACAATTTGTGTACCGTCGTCTTCGCAGTAATGTTCGCAGTTATTGTCATCGTGCGTACAGCGATTATCATCAGACGGCGGCACTGAAATTGATAAATGCGGCACGTCAGCCGCCAATCAGGACTATTAATTACGATGCCTTACAATATTATTGCTAAAATTCTATAACATCTAAAATCAGTTGAAATTCGTGTATTTAGTTTAGCTCAATATAGTTAAGCTTAGTCTGGGATTCACTAGCTTCAAATAAAAACGTTATTTATATATAAACCAGAAACAAGCAACAAGAGACATGTTAAATAAAATGATATAAAACGGAATTGAATTTGTATAAAATTCTATCTTAACTCCCAGCTAGGATTCGTAATAGCAGTAAGTCACTTCATCGCTAACTGTTCCGTAAATATGAGTTGCCTTTGTTGCATTTTATTTTATATGTAAATGGCTAATCAATCGAACCCAGAAAGCATTTTGAATTTGTTCAACAACAATTGATATATTTCTGCAATATGTGAGTAACAGTATCGTCAGAAGATGTGTTGAAAACAAACTTATTCTTTAACGCGAAACAAAATATTCTAAAAATTCAGGCATTAAAATACTGGCGTTAAATGTAGCAGAACACAATCGTTAAATATGGTGCCAATAAATATCAAAAATCGCAAAAGAATTTTTCCAAATATTTCCAACGTTTCTATGAAAAAATGTCGGTTTTTATAAAAAATTTTGCATTCGATCTTATTTTTCTGCGTTGAAAAGCCACACTAGATGTTCAAAATTAATTATAGTTCAATATTTGCTTTAAACTAAGTTACCAAAGAACAATTACGAACTTGATACTCAGTGCGTTCTTTGAGTAGTCAATTAGAAGTCTACAAATGTTTGTATTCGATCAGAATTCAAGTCGAATCAACTTTTTAAGCGTGTTCACAGGCCTTCAGCTCAGAATATAATCAAAATGTGAACTCTATCTTTAATTTAAGTCCAAATTAAATTTTAAGTTCACATAATTTAAACACCTTCTTTGAGTTTTTGGTGAATTTGAACGTATGTACAGATGTAAACTTTTTGAGGATATTCTTTTATGTAATCATCGGCGAAAATGTGTTATCTGAAAAAAATTATTTTCAGTCTAATTTTTGATTTCGAATTTTGAAACATCACACTTCGATATATTTTTCCATTGTGAACTAAAGTGTGTACACGTGCAAACTTTTTTCAAATTTTGAGCTCAAAATATAACCTGAAATGAAAACATCAGTCTAAGTTTGATAAAATTTTGATTGGCAATTTGAAAGAAATTTTAGTATTTTTGGTGAATTTAAATGTGTAAACAATGTTCAAACTATTGTAACGTATTCTTTCACCTATCACGGACAAAGAGCTATAAAAATAATTTTGAACTCAAGGTTTGGGCTCAAATTTTTATTATTGCGATTTGCCATATTTTTCTGTTACAAATTACAATTTTTCCTTTGAATATTACACGTTAGAACATACCTAGTTAATCAATTAAATAAATACTTTGACACATACACGCCAACTAGAGAGTAACCACAGGTTCTAGGATTAAACCGACGAAAGTCTCAATATTGGACATACGTTTCGCGCTATGCTAGCAATTAGCAAAGATATAGAGTTGCATTGCAATATATGTCAGTGAAATGTCTACAACCCACAGGGTATGAACAAAACATGGCTGTAAGAATCATCATAATTAGAGCCAAACATCGACATTTACTTTTTGATCATTACACACTAAGTATATCCAGGAAGAGTATGCACCAGTGGGACTGTTATTAATCCACAATTGTATGTATTAAATGTATTAAAACTATGTTTGTTTATAGCTTAACGTGTGTCATTTCGGACAAATCTACTATCAAATTACTAGTTTGACGTCGGAGCTGATCATTATCATCCGGTGGATTGCGTGTGAAAAATCTAACACGATTGTCGTTGTCACAACAACGCTCGAATGCCTGACGGCAATAATAGCCGTCAATAGCATCTGGAACTTGATTGCACGATACTGACAATCGACTCATTTCCTTGGCCATTAGACAGCAATGACAACATTCCTAAAAACAGCCAGCGGTAAAATCAAAGTTACATTGTTCCAGATTGTGTAGATAAGAACTAAGTGCTCATACGTATTAATTATAAAGGGGTGATTTAGCTATAGATAGCATTTTTGGCATTAAAGGTCAAATCTCAATTCCTTGCTCATTAATCCAGCAATGACAACATTCATAAAAACCGCCAGCGCTAAAATCAAAGCTACATTGTTCCAGATTGTGTAGATAAGAACTGAGTGCTCATACTTATTAATTATAAAGGGGTGATTTAGCTATAGATAGCATTTTTGGCATTAAAGGTCAAATCTCAATTCCTTGCTCATTAATCCAGCAATGACAACATTCATAAATACCGCCAGCGCTAAAATCAAAGTTACATTGTTCTATATTTTGTAGATAAGAACTAAGTGCTCATACTTATTAATTATAAAGGGGTGACTTAGCTATAGATAGCATTTTTGGCATTAAAGGTCAAATCTCAATTCCTTGCTCATTAATCCAGCAATGACAACATTCATAAATACCGCCAGCGCTAAAATCAAAGTTACATTGTTCTAGATTTTGTAGATAAGAACTAAGTGCTCATACTTATTAATTATAAAGGGGTGACTTAGCTATAGATAGCATTTTTGGCATTAAAGGTCAAATCTCAATTCCTTGCTCATTAATCCAGCAATGACAACATTCATAAAAACCGCCAGCGCTAAAATCAAAGTTACATTGTTCCAGATTGTGTAGATAAGAACTAAGTGCTCATACTTATTTATTATAAAGGGGTGATTTAGCTATAGATAGCATTTTTGGCATTAAAGGTCAAATCTCAATTCCTTGCTCATTAATCCAGCAATGACAACATTCATAAAAACCGCCAGCGCTAAAATCAAGGTTACATTGTTCTAGATTTTGTAGATAAGAACTAAGTGCTCATACTTATTAATTATAAAGGGGTGACTTAGCTATAGATAGCATTTTTGGCATTAAAGGTCAAATCTCAATTCCTTGCTCATTAATCCAGCAATGACAGCATTCATAAATACCGCCAGCGCTAAAATCAAGGTTACATTGTTCTAGATTTTGTAGATAAGAACTAAGTGCTCATACTTATTAATTATAAAGGGGTGACTTAGCTATAGATAGCATTTTTGGCATTAAAGGTCAAATCTCAATTCCTTGCTCATTAATCCAGCAATGACAACATTCATAAAAACCGCCAGCGCTAAAATCAAGGTTACATTGTTCTAGATTTTGTAGATAAGAACTAAGTGCTCATACTTATTAATTATAAAGGGGTGACTTAGCTATAGATAGCATTTTTGGCATTAAAGGTCAAATCTCAATTCCTTGCTCATTAATCCAGCAATGACAACATTCATAAAAACCGCCAGCGCTAAAATCAAGGTTACATTGTTCTAGATTTTGTAGATAAGAACTAAGTGCTCATACTTATTAATTATAAAAGGGGTGACTTAGCTATAGATAGCATTTTTGGCATTAAAGGTCAAATCTCAATTCCTTGCTCATTAATCCAGCAATGACAACATTCATAAAAACCGCCAGCGCTAAAATCAAGGTTACATTGTTCTAGATTTTGTAGATAAGAACTAAGTGCTCATACTTATTAATTATAAAGGGGTGACTTAGCTATAGATAGCATTTTTGGCATAAAAGGTCAAATCTCAATTTCACGAATTCAGTTTAAATATTTAGCGTAACATTTCCGTGAAAAGGACGCAACGCGCACGTTGAGCGAGCGCATCAATTTAAGGCAAAAAACATGGTATGATTATTATAAAACATCATCCACACAAGTTTTAATTATATAATAAGAAAATGCTATATTCCCAACTACTGTTTGGTTCTATGATGCATTAAATTCGAGAAACAAGCAATTTTTATATTAATTTCGCAGCTTTGTTTCTCTTTTTCTTATTTGTCAATAATTATTTATTTTACGGTAGTTGGGAATTTGCTGGCATAGGAGCTTAGTATTGTAGTTTTTTAAATAATGTTAGTGCGAACTTGTGATATATAGAAAATGTTAATTATTTTAAAGTTAATTAATATATTGCATTACTGTACGTTTTAAGATTTCCGTTTAAGTGCCTTGCATTCTTTTACAGCTATATTTTTAAATTTGTAACAACTGAGCATTGATGTGTCACATATACGTTATAATATATTATTTCTATACTAACAGTAGTTGAAATTGAAATAATAGAATGTACACTCACTGAATGCACACTTGTTGTATTGATGTCACAAGAACCAGTTTCAATAGCAGTGTCCACGCCAGATGAACATGACTTTTTCACGCTGCTATTAACACAGCATATTTGTGCTGCTCTTGTGCACGATTCTTGGGCCGGCGAAAAACGTTCGAGGATCTATAAATTAATTGTAAAACAATGAGAAAGTTGTTCATGACAGGGCAAGTATGTCAACTGTATCCTAAAGGCGTGTTCACACGCTCAAACTTTTTGCTCAAATTTTGAGCTCAAAATTTGATCAAATTTTGATCAAAATTTGACGGTAATTTTTAACGAAAAATTGCGATATTTTAAAACTTGAGACCAAAATTGGAGCTCAAACTTTTTCAAGTAATGAATCTTGTCGGAATATCCTTCAAAAGTTTGAACAGTGTTCACACATTCAAATTTACCAAAAATGAAAAAAGATGCTTTCAAATTTTGATCAAAATTTGAGCTCAAATGTTGATCAAAATTTGAACAAAAAGTTTGAGCGTGTGAACACGCCATAAGACTGCGACAAAAACTATGTTTGCTGATAGTACATATACCATGGCTATACACAGCCATGGAACAACACAAGGAGGGAGTGCTCTTGGTGGAATAAGTGTAATTCCTAAATTCTGGTTGTAGGACACAAGGTAAGGAATGGCCAAGCTGTAACAGCTACCGCTCTATATTCTTAATTTTTTTATTATGTATATTTATTGGGTCTTTCCTAGAATTAGCCAGCCTGATCCTAAGCATATGATTAAGAAGATGCCGAAAGCAGATTTTTTGGCCTAGGATTAGGCTGGGGAAGTTTGAGGAAAGCCCGGTTTCAAGCAAGACAACACATCATAATATTTCTTGACTAAAAACGTATTGATAATTAAAGGTTTTCAAACCATCGCCAGAGCACTCCGTATTCTATGCACAAACAATCTGTTGCACATTTTTAGTTTTGGAGTAGTGCCATGTTCAACAAATTACTTGACAATAATTTCCAATTAAAAGTAGCTATTGAAGCAAACGTCTAAGCTGATTTTTCAAATCACAAAACACATGCTCATTACATATCTATGTAAAGTTGACATGGTCTCCTGGATCAACAATATAAGTTGGTAAATGCATAAAATTTCAGCGACTTACAGCATCTGATACGCCAGTGCAAGACGACAATTCTTCAAACTGCGATCGACCTACAGCACAGCAGCTCGTAATATCTTGCAATTGCCCTAAAATCACAAAACTATGGTTAAATGAAACGCAAATAACCTATTATAAATCAATCTATTCCAGCGGCAACATAATAAAATGCAGTATTTATAGGAACGTCTATGCTTCCAAGCGTGTCACGAACCTGCAGTTTGTTTCATAGTCAAACAATAGTCCTGACCACAGTACCAAACAGTACCGTATTGATGTTTAACGTTATAAATCGAAATTTGCAAACAACATAATAATTGTGTTGTAGTAGGGGCTACAAAAGTTTTAGCAACTCTACCGTTGAATTTAGGTGGTGCTACTATTTAGGTGGTGGCAAGCACAAAACTTGTTTTAAAAAAGTGGCGAAAATTTTAAAGCAACCTACGTTTTCTAATGGCAAAAGAAACAAACTGTCAAAATTGGCACGGATGTAGAAAGGATCAAATAGCCTCCTCTTTCTGTGGAGTTTGTTTTCGCTGGAGCTGTCGAAGAATAAAATATTTGGAAACAGTAAGCAAAAACACCAAGCTGGATATGCACTTTATTACTTCTTGTCTCACTACTCTTGGTAATAAACAATAAAAACTTACGATGCTTTATATTTTGGAATGGAATTTTATACCGTAGGAATGATACTATCTTTTTATATTAGCTTATCCCGATACAGAATCATTCCCCAATGCTTGCTCGCTACATATTGTGATATGGCAACCAAGAGTAAAATTCTACTTGTTCCCTAAATTTCATTATTTTGCAATCATATATTGTATTGGATGAATATCAATTTGGTGACTTATTAAGCTAAAACAACAAACTTAAAAGCGACTTAGACACACCGCCTGTTCAACTCTGTTTCGCGAGAATTTTTGGTGTTCCTGTTTAAAGTTTAAGAAAGTCATTTAACTAACCATTTACTAGTTCATAGTTTGCTGCAATTATGAATTCTTCAATCATAAATCTATGTTGCAGTCTGTATTTTTGGTGTTCCTGTTTAAAGTTTAAGAAAGTCATTTAACTAACCATTTACTAGTTCGTAGTTTGCTACAATTATGAATTCTTCAATCATAAATCTATGTTGCAGTCTGTATTTTTGGTGTTCCTGTTTAAACTTTAAGAAAGTCATTTAACTAACCATTTACTAGTTCGTAGTTTGCTACAATTATGAATTCTCCAATCACAAATCTATGTTACACTCTGTATTTTTGGTGTTCCTGTTTAAAGTTTAAGAAAGTCATTTAACTAACCATTTACTAGTTCGCACTTTGCTACAATTATGAATTCTTCAATCATAAATCTATGTTGCAGTCTGTATTTTTGGTGTTCCTATTTAAAGTTTAAGAAAGTCATTTAACTAACCATTTACTAGTTCGTAGTTTGCTACAATTATGAATTCTTCAATCATAAATCTATGTTGCAGTGTGTATTTTTGGTGTTCCTGTTTAAAGTTTAAGAAAGTCATTTAACTAACCATTTACTAGTTCGTAGTTTGCTACAATTATGAATTCTTCAATCATAAATCTATGTTGCAGTCTGTATTTTTGGTGTTCCTGTTTAAAGTTTAAGAAAGTCATTTAACTAACCATTTACTAGTTCGTAGTTTGCTACAATTATGAATTCTTCAATCATAAATCTATGTTGCAGTCTGTATTTTTGGTGTTCCTGTTTAAACTTTAAGAAAGTCATTTAACTAACCATTTACTAGTTAGTAGTTTGCTACAATTATGAATTCTCCAGTCACAAATCTATGTTACAGTCTGTATTGTTCTTGTTACAATGTCTTATTGTACAATTAAAATTTACTATTTACATTCATTTGATGATGTTACAGAGTAACGTTACATCCAGCTATCGTACTAACACGTGACTTTGAAATCTAATAGGAGTCACTGAATACAAATCTGCTAATGCTACCGATCTATCTTTGATTTTTATAACAAGTTCGGAAGATATTTTCCGGATTTGTGTCAGTGGCAGAACGTATGATGCTTGAGTTATGGCCTCGTGGCCATGGATTCTGTTCTTGGACTGAACTTTAACCTTTTTTCTAATTTTTTTTTTAATTTTTCGCGAATTAGAATATAATTGCCTAAAACGATATATAACACAAACTTTTAAATTCTTAACGTGCTGCTCGATAGCCTTCATGAGCAAGCATAACTTAAAAGCCACCAGCAAAATCTTAATTTTTAAATATTTTACTTCGTGTGAGATATATTGATATACATTAAAAACAAGCTATACGGTGTATAAGCAGCAGCGTAGGAGGGTATGCGGCGACTGAAGGCAAGCAAAAAATTTTGCGCTTCCTATTCAATGATTTTGCTGCCCCACTAAATGGCTTTGCGTTCCCTACTCAAAGATTTTGCGTTCCCAACTCAATGCTGTTGCGACCCCTACTTAACTTTGCATTGTGAAATTTTGTGTTCCGCTATTTCAAATTTTTAGCAGCATTTCGCATAACCGTTGTGAAAGGATTTATGTTACAGGCGAAAATAATCTTTTTATGTTTTAAAACTCTGAATTTATTTTCTTGCTTGCAAACCAACTGGGAGCACGTGCCTCCCTCCTGCCCTCACTTCGCTACGCTCCTGTATATGAGATTTAGACAGATGGCAACATAGAAATGGTGAAATAAATCTTTGTGTTTTTAACGATGCTAAAATTCCCATACCCACGCCCATATCAGGTTCCTTAAATCTACTAGATATTAAATATCGACATTTTATCCCTATTACATGAAGCAACAGTGATCAGGTGATGAAGTCTTAGATTTCAGCTGCAGGTGGCAACTGGATCTATTGCTATGTAAATCGTATTTTGCTAAAAAATTTTCGCTTCAATAGGATTCGCTATTCCTTCAACGACATTACTTTGTTTGTTCATCCGCAAAATTTTTTCTATACAGGAAGACTGTTGTGATTTATTTTTAACAAGAAAAATTGAATACAAACTTACAAAAATGTGTATAGTTTATAAAATTCTAACAGTCTTCAGTGGTATCGCTACAAATTACGTACACAATGTTTTTGTGGAAGACGTTTCTCCTTTATCTCACTGAAAGCCTGCTACAGAATGCTAAAACAAGTCTTATGGTCAGTTATAAGTAAATTAGCGTGTTTAAGTAGTTATCAGCACACAACAAAGAATAACTACAACGAAAGAGCATAACAGGCTAGAATAGACTATTTTAATTGAAGACAAAATGCACCCCGACGAAATGCATTGGGAACAAAATGTTTTGCTCGAGAAAACCTATGGGCCAAATATTCCCACCACAAAATTCAGTGGGAATATTCCTCACGCAATACAGAGAGAAATTTGTTCTATCACATAGAATGGAGGGTGAGACAAGAACTTTCTCTCTTGAAATGCCGACAGGGCGAACCGCGCCGCAACATTATTCTTGACGTGATTTTCCGGATTAGCGCCATACTGTTTAGTGCAAAGCCATAAGCTCTTGGTTAAACGTGTAATAGTGCACTTACCAAATGTTTTCGGCATCCACACTGAAGCAGCCCATACCCAATATAATATTAGAAAACCTCCGTACATTTGATCTGTTTTGTATTTTAAATTATAACATTTCGAAATTACAGATTTAATTAGAAACAGTGAAAAAAGAAATATAAATGGAAGATAATTAGCAAGTTTGTAAAATTATTTAGCAGACGATTTATCGTTATAAAGTTTATGTATCATATTGTACATGAAAAGCAAAATTATATTTATATAAAAATATACTATTAACCGCTGGACTGTTTATATTGAGTCCCTAACATTTTAGGTAATGGAGGGAATGCTTATTTTCCTTTTCGTTGCAGTCGAAGCTGTGTTGTCAAAGCATATGCTGTCGATAGCTCGGACATGGAAAGACTATCACCATATATCTTCAGAGAAAAGTGTCCATTATACTGGTGGGTATCCACACCAACGCGGCCTTGTTGCCCGGGATAATGCGCAGAGTAGGGCCCGAACAGGCGATTTCATAACTGCAAGAACTGCGCTCTAACCACTACGCCACAATACCATTTATATATGTCTGTATGCCTATTGACGTGATGATTTTCTGTTTCACCTGTCAAGCAAATAAATCAATGTACAATCCGTAGGGCACCAAAATAGTCGCTATAAGTCACTTCACAACCCATGTTAGCAATATGCTGAATAGTGAGCTTGCAGAGAGTGAACGTTTATATGTTTTTCATTAGATTATACATTATATTTCATAGGTGCGCATAGGTATTGATATGAGCTACCACCTGAATGCGGCTTCATACTTTTGCCGTATTTAGGACAACTGGTGCAAAAAAATTTAGAATATGGGCCGAAGTAGCGGAAAGTTTGCGGAACATTGGCACAAATTGGCAAAATAATACTAAATTTCAGCAAAACTAAAGAAAATTGGCAAAAAAATTGTTGAAAATTTTTTTGCAAAATTGAAAACACTTAAAAAAATTTCAAAATTTACGACCCTCCTAGCTTACCCGTTCGTGGATCTCTACTTCCACTAGCCGGAACTAGCCACCATACTGAGCCGACGTACATTGGACATTGTCACATATAATTATAAATATGTATATACCATGTTATACTATAAAAATAACTATTCGGCGTTGACCGTTAGTGCTCATAAATCATTGTTGATTATATAGTTGGAATATTTACCGTGTATAGTCAATCATATAGCGAAAAAAGTGTCATAGCTTGACGGTTGTGAAGTGCGAGTGATTCATAAATTATCAGCGAAGATTAAGAAAAAATTCCTGACCTTACCTGTAACCTATCCTTAACTTCAAGCGACCCTTGCGCAAACAAATATAACATCCCCGTACGACAACATACTTTACCTACTCAAAATGATCATTTACTATCGTAAGACTCATAGAAGTTTTTGGAAGCCTTATTTGTGACAAAGGTTGGAAGAATTTACAATAAAAACGGCATATTCCGGTCGCGAAATATTTACATTTTAATAGACAACAAATGTGTCAAAATAAACCTGGCAGCTAATATTTCAAACTTAAGCTGCTCTCGTACCTATAAAGATACAGCGATGATGTGACCCTGCTTTTTGACGTTTCCATTAAATTTAATTAATTAACTGCTTTTACTGTGCAACTTATATCGCATCAACGATAATCGTTGACAACGGACATTAGGTACGTGGGAGCCAGCACTTACACGTCCTCCATGCCCTTCAGCCTGGTGTAGGCTTTTACTTTTAGTATTGTAGCTGAGATCCCATCAAACGACCCTGCCTGTATCAGTAAAATATTGCACCATGTGAAAGTTTAAAAAAATTTACTACATAACCTTTGTATAATAATTTTGATGCAGACATGAGACTTCAGGACATTAGAAAATGATGACACATATGTAATTGGATATAACGACCTTGGGACCTAATCGCTTATGTACTCAAACAGTTTTGGTTTTTTCTTTTACCGCTCAGGCCGAAATTGGTTATTTTGAAGATACAGCAACAATTTGGGCGCCATTCGACTCAGCTTGACGAGCGTAGTTCAGAAAATATCGATGTCGTCAAGTTTTAGGGAAATTTTTTGGCCCTCCTTGGAAATGGAGTAAAAATCAGGGAAAGGGCCCACCACCTTTTCAGCTATGCCCCCTTAGTCTATGGATCCCCAATCATCTCTCACAGTCAAAAGAAATCTCTTCGAGATCAGGAGTACAATTTTTTCGATTTTTTAAGTTCCCAGTTGTCCCTTTGGTGATTGCTTTTTATTTTTACTATAAGTTTAAAACTTACTATATACAATAGATTTTCAGAGCTCCGAAATACTGAAAACTTCATATTAAATTATTTTACCAAAGACACGTCGGTCAAAACCGTACATGACCGCTGAGAAACTATATATTAGCAAACTATTAGAAATATTAGCGCAAGAGAGAGCCAAACAAATATCCCAAAAATATTGGCATAAAGCAAGTGCATAACTAAACTTTACTGAATAATTTCTGAACACCGTTTTTAGTAAACCCGACCTTGCTATTTGCTTTCATAGGTGCTGCAGAAATAAAATTTGGAGGTGCTGCGTAGAAAAGAACTATGTCTTTGTGGTGAATAAATATGCAATTTTTCCATATTTTTGTGATCTTTAAGAGGACATAACTGTACACCGGAACATTAGAGAGCAATGCTTTTTTAAATTTGGAGGTGCTGCGTAGAAAAGAACTATGTGCTTGTGGTGAATAAATATGCAATTTTTCCATATTTTTGTGATCTTTAAGAGGACATAACTGTACACCGGAACATTAGAGAGCAATGCTTTTTTAAATTTTAAATTTTTGCGGTGAATTATGTTGGATTCCAGATTTGTTGTTTTACTGCGGTCAGCGAAGTTCCTTAAGGAGCTGAGCAACAGATCATGCATACTTCAATCGTTTGGGAAAGACACTTGCAGCAGTACTGCCCGTGTCAAACATTGCACAACAGACAAATAAAATCAGGCATTAAAACGTTAAACAAAAAAACTAAAATTTATCGCCGTAATGTATCTCTTTGAAACATGAGGTATTCAACGTTGCAAGTATTAAGCATCACAAACGCTTTACTTGAAATTTCGATGAGCACAACAATTGTACAAAGCTTGAAGCAACGAAAAGTCACAATGCCTTCCGAATATAAATTACTTTAAGCAAACCTGCGAAAGCAGTATACATCGATAGTATACCTGTGTAGACACTAACCGAAAACAGAGATAGGTATTTTAAATAATTTTGGGCTATCCATTATTGCTATTGTATTAGTATAAAGTCTGGTGATTCAGGACTATACTCGATATAGTTTTGTTTTCAGGCAAAAGTTCTCATGTTAATACCTCTGCTTCGTACAGACTGTTCTTTCCACCATTGTTTTTGTCTTGTAAAGTTTTATCTTGAAAATATTTAAATAATTTATGCCCATAATAGTTGGTTCGGCTATATGTTATAGTGAAATGAATTAATGGGCACAGACAGCGTTCGCATTTAATAGATCCTAGATAACTTATATAAGCATCGGCCCAAAATGAGGACGAGAATATTTTACTTTGCCGAAGCGGTCATCGCATATATCAATGTTAACAGATCAAGGTCACATGCACTGAAAAATTTAGATACAACACCAGCTGAAAATTCTGCTCAGAAAAGCTGTGATAAGCCTTTCCCTCGTAAAAGGTGGGCTTTAAACAATCGAAGTATAACAATTTTATCCTCATTAAATCGTTTTAACTATTTTCATGCTGTATAACCTAACAGTGAAAACTGTAATGGCTTTCGTACAAATAAATCATAAAATCTTTGCTTGCGCTTGCGTGTGGCTTCGAGCAGTTGTTGTCATGTAGTTAATAGGCATTCTGTATATTTATGAAAAATAATCTTTTTGTTCACCGTTTATTCATTATACTAAAAAACTCTTTCTTGACCAGGGTGAATTAACCGGGGTCGTCCAATGCATGTAATGCGATATAACAATCAGTCTTTTCCAAATCAGTTTGCACGATATTAACGGTTGGCTTTTTTATTGTGATATATTATATACATCATATTAATTAAGCGATAGACTAATTTTTGATTAGCCTATTGATGCACGACCGGAATTTGTCTATTGTTCAATGTTTGACAAATTCACGCCGGCACCAGGGATCGAACCCGGCCTTTAAGGATGAACGTTGCGCACGCTAAACATAGATATCGCAACGCTTCACGATGTACACTGGATTTATTTGGGTACAGTGTACACGTAAGGGTTAAATATATATTCATATATGTTACATAACATATGTAGTTTTGATACTGCTCAGATTTATACAAATATTTTCATATATTGCTTATACGTGGCTTAGATGTATCTATGAGCAATAATCTCTGTAATATATAATCTAAAACAGCATTAGAAACAACATTCATAAATATACACTTTTCATACTACGCTTGTCTCAAAATATGGCTTCAAATAAAATTGCTGCAGTTCGTTTAATTTTAGACAACATATGATTTGTCGATGCAGATAAATTGCACGAAAAGCGCAGTGGGTTGCCTTTAGCATTTCCTTCGCAGTTTGCAGTCTTATCTTATTTGCCCGCAATATCTGGTTTAGTCAGAATGAGCTAAAATCTACGTTTCGCACGAACACTAACACCCGATGGCTTCTGTACTAGGCAGGCTTCTTATAAAATGAGCTTATAATTATTATTAGAGAAATACTGTAAGAATTATTTAGCTGTTTTTTCGCTTTTAAAATAAAAAACTGTGGTTTTTCGCAAGATAATTTGTGATATGTTGGTACACATTTGGATTAGACACGAAGAGATTTTGAACCGTGACAGTTATATCGCAAAAGAACACCGGGTTCGACTACGTATAATAGGTCAAATATCTTTAAATATCTAAAAATATACTTATATTTATTTAATAAATATATAAATTTGGTAATTTATAAAATATGTATAGCACAACTATGGTAATGACAGTTTTCGCTACACTAAATAAGAAAGCCGAACTCTCTGGTCGTAGAAAAAAAATAATGGAAAGGTTATAAAAACAACCTCATTATGCGGGGTTTAATGGCTTTTGATCGGTTGTTGGGTCCAAGAATGTTTGCGGAACAACAAAGAAAAGTTAACATCAAAATATTCAACAACAGCTATTATTATTTCAGATTTGTGTATTCTATAAATAATTTTTGGAAGAAAATAGAAAAGTAAAAATTATATCTTATAGTCCTAAATGTACCGAAAAATTCCGGGTGTTTTCCTAGTCCGTTATGCTGAAAATACATCACAAAAATGTTTGCTAAAGCATTTGCGAATTCCAAAAAAAAATTAATGCCAGAAGTTCAGCATAAGCGAAAAAAAATTATATATACAATTATGTTAACAGAAGCGACTCGATATATATTGGGCGTCTTCGCACAAAATCATCTTTTATTCGTAGCAGAGATCATCTTTGTTTTTGAAAATCCGTTTAAGTTTTTACTTTGGCTAACACTATTATTTGTAACAAAGCAAATTATGGAAGTACAACCTTTAATTTAAAAAACCTTAAATTAGGAAATCATCGCTGATAAAAATAAATATTGCATGTCTTAACATAAATAAATGTGACAAAGAGGAATAGGAAGGGAAATTATTGTCAGAAATGCAGGGAGCCACAAACAACAATGGTGTTGGTTTCAATTTTTGTCATATATACAGCTTGAAACTGGCAGATAGACTGGTGCCGTACCGTGACGGCACAGTATGAAGACCACGTCAATTAGTGACGTGTCCGACTAAATTTCCATTTTACCATATCAAAGAATTCAACCTGTCCAGCCGAAATCTACTACTATAGCTATGCAGTGCCACTGGAAAGCTAAAACCAAAATAACGACTCCACAGAACGTTTAAGTTTTGTATTATCTGTTCCCTTTGATACTCAGCTTTGTTAACTGGCATCAGCGAATATTGTGGCGCGTTGTGCGAACCAAGTTTGTTTCGTCACGTATCGTTGCTCGCGCGTTGTTATTCCCTCACTTTGCATGATTCTTTAAGAACCCGAGCAAGAATACTCAAATCAATGGTTCGCGTACGCCGTTCTCAATAAAGCAATCGGGGTTCGATCCCTAGTGCAAAGCATGAGGTTTGTCAAAGATTGTACGATGCACAAACTAGCTCGGGCGTTAAAAGATTAAAACAACAATTAATTGCTGGCAGTGACCTATACCATGTCTGATCAGCAACAATCACGTATAAAGAATAATTGTGCTTGCAACAGAATAGAAAATAGCATAGCGGTAATGTCGGAGCTACTGAAAACATATCTAAATAAGTTTATTTAACTACTAATAAGTGTATATTAAACCAGAGTATTTGCAGTGCAAAAGCAAAAAAAACGTTAACATCACAAACCTAAGCGCAAAATCGCATTTAGCGAATATTGCAATAATAACACGAAAGATTAGGACCATTCGAACACAATTTTAAAGTTAATCTATCAAAGGTGATGGTTCGGTTAGAGTTACTATTTCAGGTCGTAAGACTAATATTTGGATAATTTTTGACATTTTAGGTACGAATTTTTACCGTTCTATTCATTATTATTTGGTCTGAGCTACAACTTTGTTCAATTTTAAACAAAAAGTTTAAAAATATTGAATGATTTTGTCTCATTTTCGTAACACCGGAGAGCTTAAGACAAACATAATAACTGTCCGGTCGTTTGTACGAGAAGGTATTATTTAATTCATTAGATATAGAGCACTCATCTGAAGAACTAATGTATTCTTGAAGAAAGCGAAGATACGACAAAATGAGCATCGTCTCTAACTGTCATCCCAACCTTAACCTATAGCTGCTACGTGTTACGTTTGTAACGTGGACGGTTTTTCATTTTTTAAAATATTTTTATACGTAAATTTAATCCGTCTGCCTTATTAATTTATAAATTATATTTTTATAAATTATAATCTCTTGTATATGCTTATTGTATTGCATTAACCAACCAATCATATCGTGAAAACAACGCTAACGCTTTCTAAAGTATAATGCCAACATAGTATACGATATCTATAAACACAAACGTTATAAAAGAAAACTAAACAAAATGTTATATTTTGACCGTGCAAGTTCACAAATGGTAGACATTAGTGATATAACAGCACTAATTTGTGATTAGTTGTTATTAGTTTTATTTCAACTGTTGTCTGATAAGGACTAATGCTAACCGCGTTTTCTTGCGATAAATGTCTAAAAGTAAAATATACGATTGTAAATATACAAGATACGAAAAAATTGTTTTAAACATCCATATGATTTCACACCTAAAACCATATATATACTACACTTGCTTAAAAACAAGACACAATAATTGGTTCAGACCTGGGTTTATATTTAAACTGATTTAAAATGATAGTTTTTGAGAAATTAGCTTGGATATAGAAAATCTCTTGGCATACGACAAAGCTCATTTTTGGGCCTGATGGAATTTCGTAGCTGGACGTATCCTTTAAATAATAATGCGTGTTCCTACCGTCTTTGGGAAAATATTCGAAGGCGTACTTCTTGCTGCACCCTTGCATCCTATGTTTGTGACAAACAATCACAGTTTAAAAATAGGTTTAGTTGTGAAATTTGCATGGAAGCTGGAATCTTTTCACATAGAAATGGTTCGGATTTTAACTATTGTAACTTCGAACTGACAATCTTGTCAGGCTATAGTCGTAGATATTTTTAATTTGATGACTCACTCTGAAACCATCTTGATCATTAAAATTAATCATTGCTGGACATGAAAACCAGATTGTAAACAGCGCTACATGCAACCAAGTGGTAAATTCTTTTGATCTTCTCTCAATTTAAATTTTTCGATGTCATTTTGTTATTTCAAATTAAGTTTATAATCCCTTTTGCTTAAAAACATCATTTACAATATTTCTTAATGACAGAAACATTATTAAAGATTGGTACCGACAGGCCTCCATTGCATCGCGCAATACATTGTTGAGGTTCAGACTTATAAAATTTTAATCACCGTTGGCTGCGTTAATATAGCAGAACAAGAACTCTGTTGTACATGGTTACTTTTTATGATCTCGAATTCATAGATGAACATGCCGGAATGCTATGTTGTAGGCAAGGGTTAAGCGTCACTTAGGAATCATACATAGATAATGATAGGTACTAATATTATAATACACCGTAAAATATTCAAAATCAAAAATTAAAATTTCGCCTTTATAATAAATATTAACGCAATAAATACGCAGCAAGTGTTCGCAAGATTTACTATACAATTCACGAAATTTTGTTGCAACTCTTATAATTCAGGAACCGATAAAAGCATCTCTCTAAACATTTTTCGTAGGACGTATTTCTGCAAGAGTAGTTTGGTCAGGTACTTACTTCCGACAATAACCGATCAACCAATCTTGATTAACGTCGGCTTGTTGAGTTGGGTTACTATTTTTAGACCTATAATTGCATCAATAAAACGGGGCGTAGGACAGGCTAGTCCGAATATCTTAAATTTTCAGTGTTATGTCATTAACCCTTTCGGTCGTAAATTGACACATTTATCACAGTGTACATTGCGTGGCATGTTGATTGTCGATATTATCGTTCGGCGTACGTTTGCACATTCGTTGTTATTCGTTCGCATTGCGAGGTTCGTTAAGCAGACCGAGCAACAGCGCCTGGATAAGATAGTGGCTAGTGTACGAGACGTACACCCAAATGATTCAATTTCAATCCGCGGTTAGAGCAAAAGTTTGTTAAAGGTTTTGCAAAATAAGCTATGGATTAATCACTATCGCATCAAGCAATAAACGACTACATGTCCGTGTTGGCCCCGTTTTCGTGTGCTCGAGTATATAATTTAAGTAATGGTACTTATAAATGTTTAAAGGTGTTGTACTGTCTAAAATTCGGTGAATACTGCCTAATTCTACGCGTACCCTAAAGCATCCGAGCAATAGCTCCGAAAAAGCGCAATTGATAGCAGACGTGACTTTCACTCGAGCGTTTGGGATTCGTTAATTTGCGGCCACCAATAATTGCACATCGATACTCGAAAAGCCATTTAATCCGGCTCGTAGAGGTTTAATGCGAAAACTACAATTGTTTATTGTGATTTGTTTATTGTTTATTGTGATAGTGTTTAGAGTAAAGCTGCTGAAATGTCTTTGCGTACAAAAATTTAGCCACATTATGTCGTGGAATTTTGCAATAATTTAACGATATATTCTGTCATTCGATGATAAAAATAAAATTATGCATTATTGGAAAAGTTTTTGCGTAAATTAGTATCATGGTTGGTAAATAAGTAACGTTTCTAATATAAGTTGCAAAAATTATTCAGTTATATTTACTGTCATTGTTGCAAAAATGATTTTATTGTGTATTGCCGTAAAAATTGTGCTGCTGCATAAAATGACATAATTATTAGAAATAATACAGTCATTAAATTGTTGCACAGACTAATGTAATCATTAAAGAAAAATTATTGTAATTGAAATTTGTAAAAAAACATTATAATACAAAGGCGAATTTCCAACTACCGTAAAAAATAGGCTTTAATTAATGTTATTTGAAAAATAAAACAAACCTCGAAAGAGCAGAAGCGAAGCTTTAATGACATTCAGTTTCTGAATCCTCGTAAACCCACCTATATTTTCACTTCCACGAAATATAATTCAGAAAACGAATTGATGCACGTTTGGACAGTCGGTGTTGTCGCAGTAGCTTACAAAAGTAATAAGCGACACACATCTTAGTTATAGAACAGTATAATGAGTTAAATAATGCTTCTTTTCTACAAGCTAAGAATTTAATGCAAAAATTCTGCATGTTCCGAATTTAGTGCACTGAAGGCCCAACAGTAGATGAAAATTAATGCGACTATTCCAACAGTTTCTGAGAACTATTGCGAAACTTGGAATATTATATCGTTGCATACATTAGTGTAACGAATGTTAAAAATTATTTTAGTTATGGTTGCAAAAATTACATAACTTTTTACCACATGAAGTTGCTCTGAGGTAGCATATCATTGACTCAGTTTGCTCCGTGGTACTCTTTTGACTATGTGTTGCTATTATCTTGCTTCGTGAAGAGCCTTAAGAATGCGAGAAAGTGGTTACCGAGCGCTGCTGTAACAGAAATGGCTCGGGTTTCGGTTCAGATTCCAACAGTTTCTCCAACGATAGTTAAATTGCAAACTAATTCATGAATTCAATGGTTAATTATATTTATAGCGATTGCTGCAAAAAATTTCCTTTTTACTGTTGCAAATATTATTGTAATAAATCTGTGTCGTATTTGTTTGTATACAAGGATTTTTGATGTGATTGGATAATTGAGTGATACACTATTAACAACAGGTGTATTGACAAAAAATTTTTACGTCTTCTATGCATTATACTCTAAATTGTGTAGATCGATTACGAAACTGTATTGATTTTCGTTAGAACACTTTAAACTATCTGTCCCACCGAATAGTAAAGACAAAATTCCTGTTTTCTACGGTTTCTAGCTGCAATCGGTGACCACAATTATTTTGTCGATTTAGAATGTGTGAATAAATTTTTTGTTTAAATTTTCATTATTAAATTCTATTACTATTACTCTTACAGAATTTAAAGGTAGATACGATATGAAAACCACACCTTTTCATATAGTATTGACGATATCGGTAAGCAATAATTTGTTGCAGAGTATGTCACAATGACTTTGGTTTTCTAAAGTAAAAAGGGCAGCCAGTAGGTTTAAGCACCAACGACGAGGTATGAATTTCGCCAACAAGTCAAAAATTAGTTCATGTGTTGGTTGACGATTTAAATCATGCTGATGAATAACTACATCACCACACTCTGCAATGGATTTTAACTCGGTTAGAGTATGTGCACGTGCTTTGTTATCCGATCACTTTTCACATTACTTAAATAGCAGAGCAAAAGCACCTAGATAGCTTTTTGTAGCTTCCAAACGTACATTCCAGGCGCCAGTACGAAGGTGTCAAACATTGCTATGAAATACGAATTAATTCGGATATGAAACCGTTAAGATCAATTGATGGATATGTGGTTGCATAATGAATAATAGCATGCAGTTGATTTCGGTGGCTTTATATTGCTAAACATTGTACTTAGCAATGCCTTATAATATGTTCAATCTGAGTTATAACAGCACATATCCCGTTCCTCTATAGCTTTGAATCAATCAAACTATAAACCATAATTCGTAAATTGAAACTTGATCAAAATAATTTTCTCAAAATTAAACTTGCGTTATGGAATTATTTAGATTGATTAAGTTCTGACCAACGACTGTATATACATATATATTTTATACTTGACGCTTTAGGCAGTATAAATGATATATAATACAAGGTAACAATGCTACCATATAACATGTAAAATGCAAACGCATTATTCAAGTAAACTTTTGGAAACAAAGTTTAAACATTTAAGTTAATGTTGATTACGTGTTTTCGAAATACGCTTTAACGCTAATACAACGTAACACAGATTTTTTAGAACTCTAACCGGTATAATAGCCACAAAACATATTGCTGACTGTCAATGTATTGGGGAAAGTACTCAAAGAGATATATCACAATCTAGTCTCAAAAGTTGAACAAAGTAACCAGATTTTCAAAAAATATATTTTGATACCAATGCAAACTTTACGTTAAAGTACAAGTAAGTTATGCTTTTTTCCGAGACTAATTATCTGAATGTATAGGTTTATTCGCTATACCAAAAAACGTTTAGCTGACGTGGAATATATACTTTGAAGCGTGCAAATTTTTATACACCGACCTCAGACACAGCTACCCACAATACAAATTAATTTTATTCGTAAACTTAAGGTGACCCCGCCAACCATCCTATTCAGTCATTACCGATATCGAATCGAAAACCCTCGTTACGGAAAACAATCTTAATTTCATTCGGTTTTTCGCTAGAACTGAAATTGGGCAAAATCAAATTCAAGTGCCAGACCTCGCGCTCCAGAGAATTTTAACGATTTCAGTTAGAAATTCTGTTCCCTAATATATTATCATTTAAATTTGGATTATACAGTGTTCGCGAACAAATTTGATGTAAAAGTGACGTCACAGTCAAATCGACAAATTTTCGTTCTCAGACATTTGGGTTATTTTACTACAATTTTCGCTAACACAAAATGTTTTGATTTTAATCGCGAGCGCTGTGTTCGCGAACAGATTTACGCGGAATTTCAAATGACTACAAAGCGTTCCGTAAAAAATTTTATTTAAAAATACAATAGAGGCTCCGGGGCATGAATTACCGGGCATTATTGATATATATTCGTTTTGTATATACACAAAATATATGAAAAGATAACAAATTTTAAGATAAAAATCACAAGCCAAAAATAATTTTGTCTACGCTATTTTTAACAACTATATATACAGCACACATGTTCATAGGAGTTATTATTGTCACCTGAGTGGTCTGATCCGTCCGCCTTAACAGGATGTGCCGTTCCCAAGTATTCCTACCTCTCCTCCCTCACATAGGAAACAGGTTATCCTACCGTCCCCCGGTGGTTCCGAAAACAGGTGCCGAAGGCGCCACAAACGCCCCCACCGCTCCGCCGACTGATCTTCCTTCCCCTCCAGGGCTTGGGGGGTTTGGGCCAGCTCCCTTCTTTTCGGGACCACGGGTCCACTTCCCTAGGTCCTTCGGCCTTGAGTAAGTATGGTTTATGAATAAATATTATTGGAAATAATAAAATTATTTCCCAATTTTTTACCATGCCAAATATTTTTTTATTTTTAGGCATTTCGTCTCCCCCCAATTGGTTTATTGAACCGCCCGCCTTGGATAAAATTTTGGGGTGGGGGGGTGGGATGGGGATGATGTCTGGACGGACGGAGAGTGAGGTGTGTTTTTTTTTTTGTTCCGGCCAACAGGTCAACTGTCGGCTGGCCGCTTAACCGCTGTGCGACGGCAAGAAGTTTTTCTTATTACGATATTAATTTAATATCACTAATGATTCTTCAGCATTTCTTCAAAAATTTGCTCGATTTGTATATGGAGGTTTTGCACTAAGTACAATATGACGGCTAAAGTGTCTCTAGAAATTGCATATTTGAAATATTTTAAATCCATGTAACTCATAGGTAATGCTGAACCACTGCCATTTTAAGGATTGATGCTAAGCATTCCTACATAAAATAAGACAACGCCCCTAATATTTTGACAGTTGGCATATGTTTTCGTGGCTATTATAACGGTTGGAGTTGTAAAATTCTGTGATACAGTGATATTAGCATTAAACCGGTATATCGAAATCACGTAGAGTTCTAAAAGCCTGTGTTACAGTGGTATTAGCATTAAAACATATTTATAAACACGTAGTGAACATTAATTTAAATTTTGAAAACTTGTTTCCAAAATTTTACATGAATAAACATTAGCATTTTACATGCTACATCATAGCATTATTACCTTGTATTATTCCTTTTATATGGTCACGAAATAGACACGATATTCCAGGTTAAATTATATTTGTTGAACCATATTAATATTCATTTTTAGATTTCAAAAAAGTAAACTTAGGTTTTTCTGACGCCTGGGTTCCATGGACAGTTAGCTGTTTGAAAAAATAATGATGAAGCTTCAATACAACTGAGAATTTGGGCTATAGACTTGGCTCAGCTATATGGCATAGTCCAGCCTACCATGATAGTTGCAGAGCCGAGCCAGAGCCTAAGATGTATTTGACCGAGTGTAGTCAAGTTTATCAGGAAAATCTTGGTTCGGTTCTTAAAAGCACTTTTCTAAAACAAATATTACTATAACAAGTGATATTATAGCACAATAGTCTGCCAAAAGCAAGAACAGCAGAGAATACATCAGCTAGGCTCTTAAAAGCCCTGAAATCAATTATATAGTTTATTTAATGGTTTCCATATGTTCTCTCTAAATATTTAGGGAGTCACCAACTTATAATGTTGGAAGCCCGAGAGCTGATTCAAGCTTTGTTATCGGAAAAGCCGAACCGAGTCGAGCCCAATAATGTGACAAAGAGCCGGGTTGAGCGAGAACTTGAAAAACGCAGCTCTTTGCCACATATAATTCAGTAAACCTCTAGGCAGCGGTAAATCCTAAGTTTCACAACGTAGGGATCCCGATACTGCCGCGCCAGACCACCCTTTCCCCCGCGATGCGCCGCAAGACCCTTCCCCCCAGAGGTGCCGCATACTACGAGGCGCCGCTTCCCCCACCGAGGCGCCGCAACCGCCTAGGTCTCGTCCACGCCCCCTCAAGCGTGGCACCTCCGCAAGGTTTCGCCCCCCCACACACGGCGCCGCCCCCGCCACCCCGCCGAGGTGCCACCAGCTCCAAGGCGCCGCAACCACCCTACTTCCAGTTGCCGCCTGATTCTGACTTACACAGTCCTATGGATTCGCCACTGCTTCTGCACATTACGACTAATGATAACCCACTCTACGACATGCTAGATATACTAGCTACGTCGCAAGAACTTGGCCAGCCACGTGCCTATTTATCAAAAATTCGTTCACTGTTAACACAAAAATGTACATGTTTCTTTATTGAATTGTCTTGAAAATAAAGCAAAAATAAATTGTTGTAATATGACTAGAAACGAAATAATATTGACCTTCACGTGCGTATTTTATTTACCATCGAATGCGATTGCGGAATATTACGCTGCTTCATAAATAAATCTCTATGCACTTAAAGCCGTGTTCTTAAAATTTTCCTGAATTTAATGCGCCCCGTTCGTACAGTAGATCTCATGCCGCCTAGGAAGAAATTATAGAAATAAATAACAAACGTCGTCTCTGTCTGATACTGACTAAACTTGACTTCTTATAAAGATATATATCTCTAAAAGTAAGTAAGTGTAGTTTTTCAAAAAAATCCAGAAAATTTTGATAAAAAATGCACCATTATTGGCATAAAACATGACAGGGAATAGGGATGGGGACACTGTTGTCTCCCTATAAGTTAAATAAATTTTTAATTTTGTTTTACAACGCTAAAATTTATATACCTGTTTTAGCTTGGCGTTGTGGTTCAAATGTCACTCAAAGCTGAGCAAGTCCGCGTTCATACTAAGCAGCCAAATAAAATCGAGTGTCTTGACAACAGTAATTGCATGAGCGATTGTTGTATTTTTGATGAAGCTGTAAAGGGACACTGTCAAGGTCGACCAGAGCAGGGACAGGTGACAGTTTATATTGATCGTTAGTCATAAAAAAGTTAATGTTAGAAAGGTCACTGCTTGAAAACTTTTAGGAATAAAGAAATATGATGTGACCCCAATGCTTCGGTAATTTCCGTCACCGATAAGTACATAGATAGTTTAAATATACTAGTGAAACGCTTAGTCCGACATAAAATATATGCGGGCGTAATGTTTCAACCCAGCATTGCAGTTACACTATTTTACATTTTCACCGAGCAATCCTTTTACAAAACAAATGGATATTGATAGTAAAATGGTCCTCTTCTGAGTATTAGGTCCATCCAATAACGACTTCGCTACACTTCAACAGAGTTGAAAATTGGTATTACAAGATATACTTTAAGACTCTATTGGTGAGCCGCTGCAAATGCAGCGATCTGCAAACCGAAATAAACCAAAATGCTCATCACAATCATTAACATGTCAAAAATCTCCGTTTCCTTTTTGGAGAATAAAACGGAGCTGAAATTAAAATCACCAAAGAGGAAAACTGCACGAAAAAGTAATGCCAATGGCTGGGTATCCTTAAATTATACGTGTCGAGGGTTCATCTTCATAAAGGTAGTGGGAGGAGGTGCCCATGAGGAGAGTGCGCTCGTCGACACTTTCTCAAGTTTTCTCTGGTAAAGTTTGTTTAATGTTTCCGTCGCACAGCTTGGGAAGCAGTAACTCCGGACATACAGTATTAGGGATTCCACTGGAGCTAGTGAGCATTGGTGAACTGCGAGAAAAGTAATGCAATCAGCTGAATCTGCTTTTAAAGTATCGTGTCGTGGGTTCGTCTTCATAAAGGGTAGCCTATCGGCTGGTGAACGTGCCCAGGAGGAAGAGCGCCCCGTCCACATTTTTGTCAAGTTTGCCTTGCGACAATGGCTTATGTGACCTTCTTGGTTTGACGTGTTGTACGGACAGGATTGCGGGTCTTGTTTGTGAAGAAGACCTTTAAACACTTTAACGGGGTAAATCAGCAAGTGACATCAAAAGGTATGCTAGGCAAGGTGATTAGATTTGACCAATGCTCTTTCACGGCAAATATCATCATTTTCTTAATTGTTGTTTCAGCGCAATTGTATTAGCCAATTTTCACAAAATTGTCTTATGTCGGTCTCACTACTTAGTTTCAGAGCCGCATTGCAGTTCACTGTGTAGAGATGTCTCTTGTCTACATATAATTTTTCATAAAGTCAGCTTTTCCTAATTATTTAAAATCTTAAGTGGATGAACATTACCAAGTGCCTGACAAGTCATTAGCGAAAATGTTCTCATTTGGGTAGTTTTATTTAAATCTTATTTACGTATTTCCTTAATCTTTTCAAATACGATTTAGGATATCTTTGACTGGCTTCATCGCATACAACATAGACTGCCGGGAGGTAATTCTTCCTGAAGGTGATGTGTATATTACTTTAGCTAACTCAATACAAGCCCAAGATCATTGTCTTCGCGGCTTTATAAATCAGTGCATTATCATTCTACATAGACATAATGAAGTAGAGGAGTATTTCGCGTTGAGGCTAATCCAATTCATCATGTACACTAATAGGCACAGTGGACAACGAAAAAGTATATGCTGTATTTACGAGCATATAAGGTAAATATTTTAGGCGCATTTTCTCTCCATGTTGCAAAAGAGGACATGGTTGTACACGTTACGATTCAGCACGACAAACTGCAAAAAACGTATAGGTACGTACGTAATCTAGCAAACGCGTTGAAATTGTGTTCAAACAGTTGATTTGGAAGTGTTATTGCTACAGCTGTGCATTCTATGTTTATGTTGGATGCAAAAATAACTGACGAATTGTTAGTGTTGCGTAGCGTCTCGAACTTAGGTAAATTTCGAATTCATTTTTTGTCATTTATGATATTATGTAAAGCGTAAAATATATCAATATCGTAATTTCACGACAACGTGCGTGCAACCCCGCTTATTTCTTAGCTCGTTGGTTTGATATCTCGATTAAAAACAATAGACGACGTCGTTCAGTAAAAGCATCTATTTATAACAGAAATCTAAGCTAGATTATTGACTTCATGGGTTTTTACAACAATAGTGCTTGAAGATGACAAATCTATATGTTTAGTTCAAAACGACACAGCTAGCCCATTCACTTAATATATTAATTAACCAATTGGCCGTGTGAAATAAGTAGGGCACATAATTCGAGCAGGAATTTTTCATAATAACCTGCAGGAGTTTTTGTTAAATCAAAGCCAGGTTGATGCTTGTAGCAGGTATTTTACACATCCAGAAGTCTGAGGGATACGTTTGAATTCAACCGGTCTAACTCGGTAACATAGTATGGCTTACGCAGAAGTACTTAGTGCTATGCTTGGCTAACATAAATTGCATCAGGCACCCGCCAGTGCGCTTGGTAAGCTTAAATGCAGTCATAATTGTAAGTAAACTAACGCTATATGCAACGCAGCTAGAAACTGCTTTCTTGGCAATGAACTGTATTTACTGAAACTGTGCGAGCAGCATGATCTGTGTCATTTATACAGCATTCTGGTTAGAAAGTTATCATTATTATGATCGTAACTGACGGGCACTGTTTGTCCAACGCTAGCCTAAACAGTGTAATAATAATACTAATAATAGTTCCCACCAACCAGCCCGGCAAGTTAGACAAGGCATTTTGACAGAAATAAAAAAGAAAGAAAGCGAAGTATCGGATCATACTGGCAAATCTAGTTGATATAGGCTATGACATTTAACTAGTTCTGAAACATTATGGACCGATGGATTTCTAGCACTTAACGGTAATTATACAATGAAAAAACAAACGCCTTATCTTACCCATTTTTTAATTTATTTCACAGCCACATGGTACTACTGCATCATCTCCAAACCACAAGACGCTGGGGGTCGCACAACCCAATCCAACTCCTGTGACCAAGAGAACATCCAGTAGCCCTATAGAAAGTAAATATGCAAAAAAACAAATTTATAAAATAGTATAATGCAACTAAGTATAAAGAGCGAAAAATATAAACTATGTTGAAGCCAAACAGAAATGTTTACAGAATTAAATATAAAACATATAACAGAGCAGGCAACAGTTATTAAAACTCAACAATATAATGTATTCTTTCACGAATGCCGGGAGGGGGAGGAATGTAAAGGGGCAGAAACACCCGCTTATATACACCCATCATTTTCATATATATATATATATATATATATATATATGTATATATATATATATATCAACACCTATCGAGAAAAACAAACAAAGCTAGTCACCTAGAAAATTTCAACCAATGTTCCAGGTTAAATTTATCCAGTCGTTTTTTGAAGTTAGTGATAGTTGAAAGCAGTGACTACAGGTAACCCACATACAGTTTCAGGCAGCCAATTCCAGACACACCACAACTCTTCTAACAAAAATATATTTACCCACATCCGATCTACTACTATTACCCAAACGAACAATTTTCACGAGTGCCCTCTAGTTCAATTAGTTCATTCCCCTGACGCGGGAAAATGCGATACTTGATTTAGTCTTAACAAATCAGCAACTCGATGTTTTATCTATCAATGTTTTTGAAAACTTTTGTACCAGTGATCATTGTTCTGTTGTATTTACGATATGTGGTTCTCCTTTACCTGATGTAAATTCATACAGTGATATTTAATTACAAACATGGAAATTATAATGCTATTTCTAATGTACTGTCATTAATTAATTGGGATATTGTTTTCAGTTCTAATATGGATGTTAATGATATGTGGATTCAATTTAAATCTGATAATTTTACGTTCACTAATTGAGAAACATATTCCAAAGGTACAGATTCGTTAAAGATAAATCGTATCCGGCGTATATATTTCGTGCAATAAGTAAGAAAAGAATGTTATGGCGTTTTGGAAGACGTACAGGTCGTTATAACAGTTATAAAAAACAAGCTAAAACTGTTTCAAAATTAATATTTAATTTCAATCGGTCTTGTGAGCGGAAATTCATTAATCGTTCTGGAGGGTCAATCTATAGATTGATCAACTCTAGGCTTTCATCGAGTCGAAATGTCGCACCTATTAACCAGGGAATAACCGGAACCGAAATTTACCGGAACCGGAACCAGCAACCGGAACCGTTCATTTAGACCGGATCCGGAACCGGAACCTGGTCTTCGAAATTTATATATAGTAAAACAGATGAAGGAAGAAATGAAGGTATAGTGAATTTAAAATGCTTTAAAAATAACTTTTACATTAAACTTTATGTATTGCAATGGTATTATTGCCTTTCTCAAACTTTAAAGAGACTGAGCAAGCTATTAATGTTTATTTATCGATCAAATATGTCGGTTTTTAGACATTCAGACCAAAAAATGTCTTCCGCTATACACCATTGCGTATACTGCGTCAAATCGAATATGCTTACAAAGCTTGGAGCGTAAGACACACTTTCGCTCCGTCTCCAGTCGCCTCCCGTTACAAGCGCACTGGCGGGTGCTTGACGCAATTTATGTTTGCCAAACATACCCTAAGTACTTTTGCTTAAGCCATACTCTGTTACCAAGTTGGACCGGTTTAATTCAAACGTATCCGCAACAGACTTCTGGATGTGTAAAATAGCTGCTACAGGCATCGACCTGGCTTTGATTTAACAAACTCCTGCAGATTATTATGAAAAATTCCTGCTCAAATTATGTGCCCTACTTACGTTTCACACGGCTAATTGGTTAGTTAATCTTTTCTTTTGCTTGGTTGTATTGGAGCTTGATCATTGTGTAATATATATTACATATGCTTGGATTACAGGATGAAGCAAAAACGTGGAAAATTTCAAACAAAATTTTTAAACCGGAATTCCGGTTCCGGTATGGTTTTTGCCCTTTGCCGGAACCGCAACCGGAACACGATTTTCGCCGGAACCGGAACCGGAACCGGAATTCCGGTTACTCCCTGCTATTAACGACTCATCTGGCAGTCTAACTGACAACAAACTTCTAAAATCACAATGTTTTAACCGTTATTTTTCGTCTGTTTTTTCTATGGATAATAATATTTGTCCAAACATTGTGTCTAAAACGGAATCTTTATGTACTGATGTATGTTTTGATGTTTATGAAGTTTATTTAATTTTGTGTAAACTTGATTTGAAATCCAGTCATTCTCCTGATAATATTTGTTCGTTTGTTTTGAAAAAGCTAGCATTTGTAGTAGCATATCCTCTTTCACTTATATTTCAGTGTTCCTTCTCGCAGTCAATTTTACCCGATGACTGGTGCACAGCTGACGTAATACCGGTATTCAAAAAAGGTGCTTCATCTAAAGTTCAAAATTATCGACCAATTTCACTTACTTGCATTTGTTGTAAAGTTATGGAAAAAATAATTCAAAAAAGAATTTTGAATCATCTGACGCCATGTTTATTGGGATTGATGTCATATACATCGATTTCGCAAAAGCTTTTGATACAGTAGTTCATAGCAAACTTTTATCAAAAGTGCAAAGCTATGGTATTAAAGGCAAGTTGTTATTGTGGATAGCTTCATTCTTAATAAATAGGAAACAAAGAGTTAAAATTGATTCTGTATTTTCTAGCTATTGCTCTGTGGTTTCAGGAGTGCCCCAAGGCTCTGTCTTGGGACCTCTTTTGTTCACTATTTACATTAATGATATTTCTAACGTATTATATTCTGGAGTACATTGCAAACTGTTTGCTGATGATCTAAAACTTTTTGTTCCGGTACCCAAATATAGGCCAATTTCAGCAAAAATTTTATTAAAAAGAAACTCTTTCACAGCTTTTTCAGTACGCGGAAACTCGGCAATTAACTATATCCTATGAAAAATGCAAAGTAATGTATATTGGAAAGAACAATTTTTTCCTATTACTATACACTAAACGGTTTTGTTTTGGAAGAAGTTACACGGTTTAATGACTTGGGTG
>JASANE010025174.1:0-36410 GCA_030248225.1 Trileptium ribeirensis | reverse complement strand
GTACATTTACATATACTGGCGGTAAGAAAACAACATAATAAATCTACATTAACTCAGTTTTTCAAACACAGTCCTGCAGGTTCAATTTAGTACATTCAAATCAAATTTTGGAAATATTTACAGAACAATTTAAAATAGCAACCTTCGCGAATAAAAAATTTTTTCGCTATTTTTCATGAATGTTTTTCTACTGCCAATGATAAGTCAAATCTTTCTTGCACCAATTCTTCCGCAGTTGCCAATGTATTCAAAAAAATATGGAAAGTTTTTATTGCTACAGCTAGGTAAGATGAAAGGGCAAAATTTAACTCACTTTTTAGCGAAAATTTGCATTGAAAAAAAATTTTACTTAATGAAAAAACTATTTTGAAGTTTCGTGAAAAAAAAATATTTTTTTTAAATTATAAAAATTTACTCGACAAGAAACATAAAAACTACTAAAGCATTCGCACATTCTAAACATACATTGCGTACATATTATCACGCAGAGGCTTTCTATATAACCAAAGTTGGTGATGGCACCGAACGAAATTGGTTGATAACGTTATTATAAACCAAAGATACTGTAACCAAAAATGTTGAACTAATATTGTATGGTATACCTTTCTACACTTCGGATAAGAACTAGTGAACAATCGATATCTATTTTGTCTTTTTTTTCAGGATGATTAGTTTGAATGTAATGATGGCGCCTCTGCATGTAATATCAATACTGTTTCTGCCGATACAGACATGAGTTTTTTTATAAAAATGCATAATATGTAATCTGCCACCAATCGGAACAATAAGAAAGCCCGAGAGTATACGTAAATGGTATTATAACTAAATATCTATACACAAAATCTGAGTTAACTATCGTTCGCAAAAATTTGTTTTTGAAGCAGTTATAGCAACATTTCACTTTGTCACGGGGCCGCAATTTTCTTCGTAATAGATTAGAATGATTTCACCTAAAGTTTGCAGCATACTGTTTTGCAGAGGACTTACTAGGTAATATATTTAGTATTCAATTTTCTGAAATATATGCAGTGCTTGCCAGAAATAACTGTTAGGTCGCAATTCGCTACGTTACACTATGTTCGCAGTTCGCTCGTTCTCACCGCTGGCGGGACAACAAACATTTCTGGCGAGTAGTAACTGAATACATCAGAAAACTGAAAGCAGCTGTCCTTTAAATTAAACCAGCAGAAATTAGTTACTGCAACTGTTTCACTTTTCCAAATAAGAAGCATGAGCGTCCCACAGTGCCTCAGGATTATCTTTAATAACAAACTGCGCATCGTCTTTTGAGCGGGTGCTGCGTGTTGGCTTCAGAGTAATTTCTTCCATCTCTACTGGTCCACAGATGCTTTGTCGCAGCTGCACAGCCGTAAATCTGCTACTGGCGGTCATTCGAATCGACTCTGAGTACCCGACACGCCTTGCAGAAATGAAAACGATACTAACAAGTCGAGACTCCTAGCAGCTTGATTCGATATAGCAGTTATTTTTCCAAGGCACGCCTTAGGTTATCGAATGTGACACCGAAAATACTTCCAAAAATTTCTTCCTTTGGCTTTTGGAAAAGAACTATCAAGCCGGCAACATAGTCGTCGCTTGGTAAACCGCCACGACTCTGGCTTCGTAACTTGAGAACGATGTTGAACTGGAATCGCTGCTGACATCAGATTCAGAAGACGTCTCCTACTGATAGGTTTTTTCGGCTTTGGTTTGAATGACTTTCATGGGCTGTCGAGCGCTTTATATTTTCCTTCTTTTCGTTTTGTTTCAAAAACGGCGATGTTATTTTCTCGGCCATTTTCCGCTATCAAACGACGTGTTCCTTCCGCTTTATTATTCCGGACAAAATTTCTTGAATTGTATCTTCTCGTTCTGCATTCGGTGATGCTGTAAAAAGCCTTCGAGACACCGGTGTGCATTGTGATCCGATACTGCTATGCGGTGTTTGACACAATCTGGTTTCGTCGGAAAGGACCCACATACGCACATAAGTTAATACCCATTTGGCTACAGATTGTGTATCAGACCTTGAATATTGAGGCACATGGCGGCAGTTCGGGAAGCTCAGATTCAGCTGCAACGATCAAATTTGTCTGCAGCGATTTGCACTGGCTGTTAACTAAAGGCCTTAGCCACGAAAACAGCATACTCGGCATCTGTCATTTCTGGTTTACAATCGCTCACCCAATTTTCAAAGCAAGTGAGCAGATGAGGCTCCAAACGAGTCGTTTCTTAAACCCCCGGATCTTGCGGAAATATTCCTGTGTGTTTCAAACCGGTCCTTATGTTATGCTCAATCATAAACTTCTCCAAAGCAGCCATAAGGAAGACGCAAAATTCTGGCCAGGGAATTTACTTGTTGGTCGGGTGCCAACATATCGTTGCAACCCTTTTTGATAGCTTAAATATGCCCTTATCAAGAGGCTGGCGCTGGTCAACGGCATAAGCTGGAAGCTTGATAAGAATGACCTTTTAGCTGAATGTATATTCTTTGATCCGAACTGAAATATGAGACGTGTGGCCATCGAAAATGATAACCAGAGGCCGCGTTTTGACAATGCTACAAAATTTTTGAACCAATCAGCGAAAATAGGTGCGGCCATCCATCCTTTGGCGGCCAATGAGATGTATTCATCTAAACCCACCTGTTCCGTTGTAGACCACCAAAAACTATTTTATATAGAAGCGCATTCCAGTTGGCGTTGCAGCAGGCTAAAACCACGATGTTTGTCCGGCCTTAACCCTGCCTCTCCATGATTATTCGCTCTCCAGAACCGCCGAGAACCTGCTTTGGTTCAGGATCGATGAAAAACGCTTTTTCGTCAAGATTCCATAATCGGCACGGAATAGACTTTTCGTCGATACCTACTTCCGTCATGGCGGCTATTTCTTGTTTCAGCACATCATGAAATGGGAAAATGTTGAACGGATTAGCAGTGCTCTCTGCGCTGCCGTGAAATAGGGCGTTCGGTTTGCGCCGAGTTAAATTATGCTGGCTGCAAAAGGCCCTGCACCACTTTTGCTGTGGAGGCTTGTGGTACCATTGTTCAATACTATGTAATTTACAGTTTAGACCTGGACCAATCGGAGGACATCGTTGACACAAATACCGAACCTGTTTCTAGCAAGTACACGGATAATCGATGCTATAGTTTGTTCCCTGCTGCCCGTAAGGGTAGTTGGCCCGCCGCTGTGTCCAATTATTCCGTAATTCGCAGCATATTGCGTTGCTGGGCCTTGGCACTGTTTCACATCAACGAATAACCGATAGACACTCATACCGCGCCACGCCCGACGTTTTCAAGCGTATATTTTTGACCGGTCTCTGGATTAATAGCATTTCTAGCAGAAATATGTTCATTAGCTGCATCATCTAGGTCTTTTGAAGACCACTTTTTATTTTTGTATTGATAATCATATTTTTTATCCTTTCTACCCATTATATATTGTACGTATATACAAAAAGAATAAAAAACCACCAATTAAAGACGGTTTCACATTCTCATGGTGATAATAAATTATGTTTCAGCATTACACTTTACAATGTCAGTGAGTATGTGAAGCCGCCTTCGGATATATTAATTATTTTTTAATGTGAAAAAAGATTTTTCGCGAAAACACTTCACAGATTTTCACAAAAAAGAAAAATTTCAAATAATTATATTATACGTATGTCTTGAATAAACGCATTATGCTGTGTCAATCTGCAATGGATTCGCAAACTAATGACAGATTACCGGCTGTAAAGTTCGAAAATATGCCTATTCATACTGCCTTGTGCGCATGTTGTCGTATAGGGGCGAGCTATGTTATTTGATATTATGACGGATATTGTAACCTGACGGACAGCATAAATCTTTGCGGATAAACTTATCTCTTATTTGAAGAGATCACACTGTGGTGCAAGTATAGCATTTGTACCAAAATGCATCAATGTCATCTGGTGGCTGAAAAATTAAAAATTTTTATTAGCGATCATTGTGAAATTTAGCGAACCCTGCTATATTTGTGTAGCTTGAATGTTACTATGTTCAAGAGTGTTCTAAGATAAAGAGAAATCTAAACATGCTGAGCTTAGAAAAACTGTTTCCAAGCACTTGTTAACCACAACTAGTTTGATTGTATGCAATATCAGCCCCTGCAACTTAGTACATATTTGAACAGAACTAGGCCGAAACAAACAAATAAAGTAGTTGAGTATTATTTCGCTGGAGCCCCGGAAGCGGTGTCATCTGAGCTGGACAAATTTCAAAATGGTACGATGAAATTACAAAATGAAAATTTAGAATATTAAGAGAACAGAAATTAAAAAAATAAAATCAAAGCATATCAAATTAATTTTAATTAAATATTATAAAAAGATAAATTCAACGGATAAAAATTAAGCAGTTGACGGCTATGTAGTTCAAATACGAAAATATAGGAATCAAAATCCTGGTGAGTGTGAGAGTTGCAAGTAAGTTTTATGGTGCGTTCAATCGAGAATCACCTAACATGTTGTATATTTATTACCCGTAGGAAGAGTTTTCAGAACGATAACGAGATCGGCCACATTTTTCTTAGTCATCATCGTGCCTTTCTTGAACGAACCAACCTGTCGAACTTCTTCTATTGTCTAAATAAAAATTAGGACGTCGATAAAGGTATCTTAACATCATATTGCCACTTGTGATCATATCAAAACGTCACAAGTTCAACACTACGCCACCAGAAATAGAACTACCATCACAGGACTACAATCAAACACGTATGGTCTATTCAAGCCATAAGTTAACGAAAATCCAAATGTATGTAATATATTTTGGTACTGCAAATTGCGCTCATAGTCTGAGAGACGCTAAACTATAGATAAAATATACTTTCTCCAAAAGAAGTGTCTTGTGAAATTTGCTTTACTATGTGATATTTCACCAAATTTATCCCACTTTTCCGAAACTCTATAAATAATATAGCTAAATCGAGAAGTTTTTATGCATTAATAAATGCTTAACCGGTATATTAACGATCAGCAATTCTTAGAGGCAGGAGATTTTTCCAGGTGTTGTGTTATTCAAATTGAATGGCATCAAGGAGCTGGTTTTATCTCCATAAAAATTTGCCCCTCCTTCCGCACATGCTTTAATTCCAGGAGAAATCAAAAATTTTTTTTGCAAAAATTTCGGAAAATGTTTTTAAGTGTTGCAACAACTTTTCAACCCACTGCCCTCGCAAAAGCTCCGCGCTGATGCGAACGTACATGGGGTTACACAATACTCAACGTCATGTCATTAAATTTCTGAAAATAATCCATCGCTTTGTACAATGCTGATACAACTTGGTTTATTTCCCAAACAAAAAATGACGCCACATAAAACTTATTAAACAAAACAATAATGTGATATTACGGATATGTGGCCCTTTGTGCATTTGGAGTTTTGAGATGATTGGTGGTGGGGGTGCACTGAAAAGATCGAGGGCCCTGAACTCCTCTTTCAAGTAAACTTGGGCAAAAAAATTTGCCACGTACTTTATGACCCTCCGCCATCCAGGTTTTAATATATGATTTCCTTTTTTATATAACTTTTCAACTTGTGTGCATACTTTTACAGCGGCATAAGTCTAATATCGGGGCCCAAGAAATGAAAAAAATTTTTTGCTCCCATTTGCCTAAAATTTTGCATACGGGGGTTTTCCAGTATGGGGAATTCATTTTTGACACTTTTAGCGAAAAAAAATTTTTTGACCAAAAAAATTTTTTTTGACCCAAAAAATTTTGAAAAAAATTTTTTTTGCCGAAATTCACCCAAAACCATTTTTTGATGCCAACAGAAAAATCAACATATTCAACTTACTTTTTGGATTTGATGCAGTGCAGCTTGGTGAGCGCAACTAAGCAGCATCTCTTAAATTTCGTCGAGAGTCTTTATTTTTTCTCACGCTTGCTATCTGGCTTTGTAATTGTTGCCTCGTCTTCTCACATTTCGTTTACTTTTTCTCACGCTTCTCACATTTCGTTTACTTTTTCTCACGCTAGCTAATTTTGTAACACTTTCATCGTTTACCGCCTGCTTAGTTTTTGTTTGGATCCGAATGCTTTTTGGAAATGGATGTTTTTGAGATAACAGAACAGCTAAGGGACGAACGAGCTGCCGTTGCATTTTTGCAGCGGCATAACATCATACACACTCAAGTAGAGTGTCCGGTTTGTGCACGTGAAATGACCATGACACGGGATGCCTGTGTGGCTGGTTTCAAGTGGCGTTGCCCCCAAAAGCATGCCAAGCAAAGTATTTTGACCAACAGTTACTTCGCAACCACCAGATTGCCGCCAAAGAAGGTCGTCATGCTGATCTACTTCTGGGCCGCGGAGGTCAAATACAAGCAGATTGAATTCCTCGTAAACGTGGCGCACAATACGGTTATTGATTACATGCTGTACCTCCGTGATATCTGTAGCTGGAAGCTTTTGCAAGATCCAGTTCGCCTTGGCGGTCCCGGGGCTGTCTGCCAAATAGACGAGAGCGTCATGGTCAAACGGAAATACAACCGCGGCAGACTGCAGCGTGAACGATGGGTCTTCGGCATATATGATGTCCTTGTAAAGGAGGGCTATTTGTGCTTTGTCGACGACCGTTCTGCAGCAACCCTGCTACCGATTGTCCAACGAGTCATCGCGCCGGGCTCTACGGTGCACTCAGATGAGTGGCGCGCTTATAATGGTCTCAACGGTTTGGGGTACTTCCACGAAACCGTTAACCATTCGCACCACTTTGTTGATCCGCTTACGGGGGCGCATACCAACCATGTTGAATGCATGATTTTTCTGTTGGCATCAAAAAATGGTTTTGGGTGAATTTCGGCAAAAAAAATTTTTTTCAAAATTTTTTGGGTCAAAAAAAATTTTTTTGGTCAAAAAATTTTTTTTCGCTAAAAGTGTCAAAAATGAATTCCCCATACTGGAAAACCCCCGTATGCAAAATTTTAGGCAAATCGGAGCAAAAAATTTTTTTCATTTCTTGGGCCCCGATATTAGACTTATGCCTTTTACAGCTTATCCACCTTTGATTTTGTAGTTCTACATTATCTTAACAGCCGCTTACTGACGTAACAACAAAAGAACAAAAAACTGTTTCGTTGAAAAAGATAATAATTATATACATAATAAAAAGACACAGATTTTGTAATGGGGCGTCTTTGGCCAAATGCATACATGAGGAAACATTGATCCCCTAATTAATAACATGTTACCAAACCATAGATATTGCAGTAAAACAGACCTTGTAAAAAGACTCTCAAAATTACGACTCTAGGGCTGACAGAAACAAAGAAAATACTCAGTGTGCCCGAAAGATGCGGGTGCATCTCTACATGTTTTGGCAAACTTCACAAATATGTTACAATTTTGTTTCCCTCACCGGTATTGGGTTATAAAGGTTAATCTGGTGGCAAGACTTGGATTTCATAGATTTACATGTTGAGTTCAAACAGACATACCGCAGCCTGGAACAAATCTGGACTAACGATGAGTTTTTCAATCGCACTTGTAACTTTTGTAACCAAATTCAGGACACCTGTTTGCTCTTGAGCAGATGGTGTTAGATCTGTGTTACGTTTGAGAAGAGCCTAAAATAATTTAATTGCTTGTATAACATAAAAAAATTTTCTGCCGCAAAGTATAACATTGCTACTTTCTGCACGAGCCACAAATTTCTTAAGAAAGCAGATTGTAGAACCATAACACTGTCTATAATCTTGCATGATTGGAACGTTATTCTCTGTATCTCTAGTGCATTATTATATTTTTGGAACTTTGAATGGAGCTTACGCCTGTCAATTTAAAACATCGCAATAGTCGCTACGAGTAGAACAGCCTCACTGGCTACATTTTCCTGAGCAGGTCCCGCATATAACTAGTTTAATAAAAAGGTTTCTTGTACCGTGAAAAACTCAAACCTGAGATAAGCCACTATCGTCCGTTTCGCGTACTTTCGGAAACATGGGTTCGCACAGCGTTAAATCGAATGGCGGTTTAGGCATTGGCTCACCGCGTAGACTCATGGCAGGCGATGCAGTTCCCATGCCCATGCCTGGCATTCCACCACCCATGCCCATGGCGCCGATACCCATTGGACCCATCATACCGCCCATTCCCATTCCCATCCCCATCATATGGGCGCCCATACCCATGATTCCTCCACCCATACCCATCATCCCCATTCCACCACGCATACCTCCCCGTCCTCGCATACCACGTGGCCTGAAATTACATAGAAATAGAATCAGGTTATGCCAAAAAATAGAAACGCAGGATTATTCGCTGCCTACAGCGACCTGTCAAGTTAATTTTTTTCTGGCAATCTCTTTAAAAGTAAAATAAATATTAGTACCTGTAATTCGCAAGCGAGAGTGAATCCGGGCGAGCGTGGTTTAATCAAGTGGTCACGTTCTTTGTGTAATCACTTGTACCATACTTTGTGTTTTATGTATATATATGCTACACTAAAATATCTATAAGTCTGATCCCGTAGAAAACCCTAAAACCTCATCTACCATAAACCCATCGAAAACAGCTGAAAACGCATAAATATTTGTGCTATTCTCTACATAATCAAACCATCGTATCCAGTGCACCAAAAAACCTGTTTAGAGAACATTCGAGCCCTGTGCGCAATGTATAACCAAGAAAATGAATATAGACTACGTATATTCTTGCGATCGTGTTCTTTGATCCTATGCCCATTGAAATTTGAAAAGGCGTGAAATATTAGTGTGTCACTCTAAATAACGAATTAAGCGTACAGAAAAAATATATATATTATTACATATATAATTTAAGTTAGTATATATATAACTCGATTTTTGAATTTGAGCCAACATGGCAGGGATGGTATGGTGGGGAAAACTTTTAGATATATTTGGTCTAGAGATGTAGCTATGCAATCAAATCGACAACAAGCTGTGTACGTCTCTCTAAATTACATATTTAATTAACACTCAGAATTCACCATCTTGGCGATACCGCGAGCTAATAGTTTATATTATATATTTCCGAGTTTTTCAGTCTTCTAAGTTTAAGCGTGAAGTCTTCCAGCTTGACCTAAAGGAGACAATATTCCTCGTCCCCAGTTGTGCCCAGTTCGGTCCATAACAGATAGTTCCGACCACGTTTGGGAAAGCTCGTCAATGCTTTTTGCACCACTGCTTAGTTCACTCCCTTACCCCCGTAACAAATGGACGTCTTTTTGGCCACGAAATAGGACCTTAACACGAAGCACTATCATTTTTTAATATCTTGAATATTACCGAAGATAGTCTAAAAATACCATGAAATCGAAAATGTTGTTAGACGTAATTTTAGGTACAGTGGTTGGAATCTAAAATCAAATCACACACTTTATTCTATATTTATACCACCGAAACCGTAACCTTCTCTACCAAACTGATAAAAAACGACAATCGCAATTATAAAACTTACCCAAACATCATATATACTTAGTAACGGAATTTCTTATAACTAATAACCTGACAGAAAGACATTAACAGAAGTATTAAAAATCCGGCGTATATATAAAACTAGTAACTCCCAAGCGAGGATGAAACAGAGCGAGCGTGGTTTTCTTTTTAGGTTATGATTTTATTTAATCACCTGTAACAGGCTATATTTGACGTATATACCACCTTAAAACCTATTGAGCCCTGAGTTCATTGAAAATCCTAAAACCTCGCTGAACCTAAACCCACCGAAACCAACTGACAGAGCCTCAAGTAGGTATCTGTGCTGATCTTTAGATAACCAAACTATCGTATTCAGGCTGTCGGCAAACCTATGGACAATTCTGTAGCATGATCTGTAGCAATACGTAACCACACAAAAATAGACTATATTCTAGAAATATTGTTCATTAACTCTAAACCCATGAAAAGACATTAAATATGCACGCTGGACCCTTGATAACCAAATAAAAAGGGCATACCGAAACGCCCTTTATAATCTAATGTCACGTACCAAACGACTGAAGAAATACTATTTTCGGAAATTGGGTCAATTGACACTAAATCCAAGGAAAATGTCTGAAAAGGCATAAGATATTCCTGATGGACTCTAGATAACCAAACCACCGTATTAAGCATACCGGAAAACCTATATATAGGCAATTCGTAATGACCTGTACGCAATACGTACCTAACCAAATAGATAAAGTATAACTGTGCTTGATAATATTTCAATGCTTTATATATTAGATTAAATTTTATTAAAGTTCAAAATAAGCATATGTTACACTATTGAAAGAAGCAGCAGTATTATCAGAAACAATATATATATATATACATATATATATATATATATATATATATATATATATATATATATATATATATATAAACAGAAACAATATATATATATATATCTATATATTGTTTCTGATAATACTGCTGCTTCTTTCAATAGTGTAACATATTATATATATATATAGTGTAACATATTATATATATATATATAGTGTAACATATATATATATATACATATATATATATCAGGGAATAACCGGAACCGAAATTTACCGGAACCGGAACCAGCAACCGGAACCGTCCATTTAAACCGGATCCGGAACCGGAACCTGGTCTTCGAAATTTATATATAGTAAAACAGATGATGGAAGAAATAAAGGTATGGTGGAGTTAAAATGCATTAAAAATAACTTTTAGATTAAAGTTAATGTATTGCGATGGTATTATTGCCTTTCTGAAAGTTTAAAGAGACCGAGGAAGGTAATAATGTTTGTTTATCGATCAAATATGTCGGTTTTTGGACATTCAGAGCAAAAAATGTCTTCCACTATACACCATTGCGTATACTGCGTCAAATCGAATGTGCTTACAAAGCTTGGAGCGTAGAATACACACTTTCGCTCTGTCTCCAGTCGCTTCCCTTTACTACACATACGTTTGTTGCATGTTCTTCTGTAGGAAACTTAAAATTATTGGTTTATATGATTCTAGGAGAAAATAATAGATAGAAGGTAATTTTCTGATCAGTGGTCAGAGACACTGTTTACGCTTTCGTTGGACAAACAGTGCCCGTCAGTTAGATCATAATGATGATAACTTTATAATCAGAATGATATAAATGAGACACATTGTGATGCTGCTCGCGCAGTTTAAATAAATACAGTTCATTGCCAAGAAAGCAGTTTCTAGCTGCGTTGCAGATAACGTTAGTTTACTTCAATTTAGACTGATTTACCAAGTTTACAAGCGCATTGGCGGGTCCTTGAAGCAATTTATGTTAGTCAAGCATACCCTAAGTATTTCTGCGTAAGCCATACTCTGTTACCGAGTTAGACCGGTTAATTCAAACGTATCCCACAGACTTCTGGATGTGTAAACTAGCTGCTACAGGCATCGACCTGGCTTTGATTTAACAAACTCCTGCAGGTTATTATGAAAAATTCCTTCTCAAATTATGTGCCCTACTTACGTTTCACACGGCTAATTGGTTAGTTAATCTTTTCTCTTGCTTGGTTGTATTGGAGCTTGATGATTGTATAATATATATTACATATGTTTGGATTACAGGATGAAGGAAAAAACGTGGAAAATTTCAAACAAAATTTTTAAACCGGAATTCCGGTTCCGGTATGGTTTTTGCCCTTTGCCGGAACCGGAACACGATTTTCGCCAGAACCGGAACCGGAATTCCGGTTACTCCCTGATATATATATATGAATTATTTGCGGCACATAATTTGAGTAATTACGGCAAAGAATAATCTCCTGAAAATTTTCGAAAAGTTTTTTTTCTACAAACGTATAACTTTATATACATATATCGTACCTAAGATTCCTATTGAATGTCATCTACCACTTTTGATGAAACGGTACCACTATTCGTCATTTTGATCAATTTAATCTTTTAATTGCAATTACTTTCATTCTTGGGAAATGTTGTTATTAAAGGCGAACACATTTCATTTAGCTGTAAACATTAGGCGTTTATATGCGAAATGAGGGTACAATCAGCATTAAACCTATAGTAGTGGTATTTATAGTGACCGGAAGAACTATACACACCATTAAGTGTAGTTCAAGTGTTTTTTACAACGCCTGACGGCTATATTATAGGCATAGTGTCGGATTTCAAATATGTGTGCTACCGAATTATATAAAGAGACGTTTGTTGCTATTAGTACCATCATACGAAAGACGTATCCAAGATTTTCTATGGGCGGAGGCAAAATATATTCTTGTCACAGTATGTAGCATTACTGCAGGTATCTGAACAAAATAGAGAAGATTAGGCTTTAGGAGAATGGTCTGACAAAATAATAATAAAATAAACTAAGTGGACAATTTTTCATAGGCAAAGCGACTATCCTTACAGCCGAAGCACATCAGATGCCATTACTCTTGGCACAACCGCAATGAAATTCCTGAATATGCTAACCATTTGACATCATAATGTGTCATGTGTATTTGATGACAATCAGCTATGACATTTGGCGATGCATCAATCATACAGAGTTAAACAAAGATGCCATATTATTCTTCATTTGTTTAGAAACTTATATTTATATTTTTGAAATACTCTTTCGTTGTTAAATTGACACATTGGTCAGGGCACGCATTGCAACGCGATATACTAACCGAGTTGGTTGTGCGTTGTTGTTCGTTCGTGTTGTATGATTCTTTAATGAACCGAGCACATGCTCGAATATAGCGTAGTGGTTAGCGTACGAGGCTCGGACCAAAACGAGCTTTCAGAGTAAAAGTTTGTTCAAGTCTGTACGAAATACACATTAGTTCAAGAAGAAAAGGATTAACTGTGTTAATTGTTTACACCAAAAGTAGTTTACTGCTGAAAAAATCTCAAAAATTGTGAATAATTTTCTCGATATATTTAAAAATTTCGCTGCAATGTAGATTTTTGCAGTACAGTGTTCGTTCCTCTGTGCTAAGCGAAGTTTTCATATGTTACAAAGCTTTCTAGAGTCAAATAACCAATTTTTCAAAAATCGTGTAAATTTAAAATGGCTTTGTCAGCTTGAACGTTAGGCGTGTATATGCGACATGATCTGCCGTTAGACATTTACCTCACCAGAATATCTGGTCATATCAATAGTGTATGTTGGAATGGACTATATTTACGCTATACTATATATTTCTCGAAAAAGCGATACATAAATTATTGTTTATATAAACCTTTTCTTCAGCAACAGCTGAGACAACAATGTTCTGCTGTCAAATATCCCAGAAATTTCTCATAAGTCTTTTGCTAAATGGGTACCATTGGGAGATTTTGCAACGCCGAACAACCTATATTTATGTTAAGGAGCAGTTGCCTTTAAAATCTATTTTTTATTGGAAGGCACTGTTTGGCAACACGAATTATAATTTGTCTCAAAAGCTTCATATGACCTTACTGACTCTCCAGTTGACAGTTCTAGCTTTAAAACTTATAACTCGTGCGCAAACTATTATATACACGATGTCATGCTATTATAAACCTAGCCAGATTTAGGCGGTTATATGCAAGGAAAGCATTGATTGATTTTACCGTTGAAATAATTATTTTTAAAAAATGTTTTGAAAATATGATTTCATATACTCTTGTTTGAAATTTTGTCCGTCGTGTTACCAACGGAAATAAAGTGGATGTATGTTTCCAATTCTGCGTCACCGAACAACCTATGTTTATGTTAAGGAGCAGTTGCCTTTAAAATATATTTTTATTGGAAGGTACTGTGGGGCAACATGAATTATAATTTGTCTCAAAAGCTTCATATGTCCTTACTGACTCTCCACTTAGCAGCTCTAGGTTTAAAACTTATAACTCGTGCGCAAACTATCTATTATATATATACAAGATATCATGCCATTATCAACCTAACCAGATTTAAGCGGTTAAATGTAAGGAAAGCAATGATTAATTTTACCGTTGAAATAACTTTTTAAAAATGTTTTGAAAATATGATTTCATATATTCTTCGAAATTTTGCCAATCGTGTTACCAACGGAAATAAGGTGAACGTATATTTCCAACTCTGCTTCCAGCTTCTGTAAAATGTTTTATGCAGCTAGCTACGTATGATTATCATGAACATTTGCCGCATAAGTGCTTCAATTCATTATTCCATATCAGATGTCAGAACTAGTAATTAAACTGCGTCGCATCTATGCTCCAATAAAACACAATACACAGACGAAACAGAATATTGCAATGTACGGCAAACGTCAGACCACACGAGAATTCCACACCTTGCAAGTTTTCAATGAAGAAATTGAAGTAGCCGTAATGAAATTTGAGAAAATGATGCCTTAGAACTTGAGAGGACCGGAATTTATGCAAATCGATTTGGCTCCTTTGACTTGCTTGGTAGCCAAAAATATCTCACAAGGAAGGCCGAAATGTAGCCAGCGTCATTCATCCATGGTTTATCATTATGTTTAATCCCCTATAAAGCCCTTCGTGTTCGATATATTTAAATACCACCCTTGACCTTTGCAAACAATGTAGTTTGACAAGTGCTACGGAACACCACCATCGCATTCAGCGTGTAGCAGATAGTATCGCATCTGAAGTTTCAGCAATCTGGCAGCAAATCTTCGCGGCTACCGCTACAGTCTTCTGGGCCTTGTGACTGCTTGAACGTATTTGGCCAAAATTTTAATTAAACACGTGGCATGACCATAGAACAGGTTTTACTTTAGCAACAACTAAGCTATGGCGTCAAGTGTACAAAACGCTTCCTTTCAACCAAAATTGTAGCCTGAAACTACAGCAGAACGTTTTGAGAAAATGTTGCAGAGTGCAATGGCTTTAGCAGTTGCATTAGGGTGCGACGACACAATAATTATTGCATTATAGGAAGCCAATGTTTAAACAATAACTCGAAGAAGTTTGCAAGCAAGAGTGAATATGTCAAATCCGTTTCGCCCACAATAGCTTTGGTGCAGATTATTGCACTCAAATGTGCAAATGCGAACGCCAGTGACAAGTACTAATGATAAAACCATTGCACGCACGAATACAAAAGCTAAATTCATTGCCCACGCGAATGTAATAGCCTTGCAAAATGCATGACGTGATTGCAACAAACATTGCAAATTCATATACGTGTGCAATAATTGTGGTTTTTGCAGTTACAGGAGCTGTGATCATAGCCATTGCACGAAGGGAGCATTCGATATTTACATTGCACTCGAGCCGGGCTGCCGGCAAATGTTATGACCATACTAGCTACGGTGTGCAGTTGCTGCACACAAGTAAACGTGAATGGCGCATAGTTGTACTCGGATTTGTCATTGTTTCTTGTGCATTTCCATTTCTGGATAGCTCGACGTTCTTTGATTTTATCGTCAGTTGTTTATGTCCAATTATTTTAGACGGTGTTCTTTGGAGTGGAATTTTATTACTTTTACGATTTGAGCAGGCTTATGTAAAATGTCTGATTATGTGGCTTATTAGTTTCTATCATGATAAGGTATACAATTTCTATTTTGGCTTGTACTTTAATTAGGACATGGGGTTGAATTTTGATTTTCAAAAATCTGGCCACTTTTATTTTATTACAATTGTTACCACTTTTACACGACATCGCGGTTAGCATACTATATTTTAGGACTTGAACTGGGGGTAGGGGTTGGATGGTAATTTCTTATGACGGAAATTAAAATGAGACAGGATTCGTCACCGATCCGAAGGTTGTAGCGTTGGGGGTGTGGCCAGTAGTATGCCGGTGGGGTGCTATGTGGTCCGCGTTCTTTTCGACTTAGACTTATCCTTTTGCGGTATATAATGCGAGACGGCTGAGCAATGCGCGTGACTAGCTCTACTCACTTCGGATTAAGCCAATTAACCACCAAAGCTGGAAAATAAAAGTTATTTCAAATAAATGAAATACAACTACGGCACGTTCTTTGGGCACCACAATTTAGTTCACACCTCTGAGCTCCGCTAATAATAATAAGAAGAAGAAAAATAGTTATTAACAAAACATAGCTAGAAGGACATGAAATCAACCAGCATTAATATTTTAAAGCAATAATTTCAATGAAGAAATCCATAAATTACATAGCTATCACGAAGCTTTAATAAAATGCAGAATTACATAGCTTGTGCAGATAATTCAAAAATTAAACAAAAGCCACGAAAACAAGTGCCTAAGGGCTTCGAAAGCCGCTTGAATCGATTTAGCATATAAAATAACTTATGTACTTACTTATACTATAACACTGAAATTCCTGTTAAAACTTGAAAATTTTTCATTGTTGCTGATTTTCGAGCTAGATTATGGTTGTGTAATTTAATTGTAAAAGTAATAACACTTTGTTAAGAGGACAAGAAGGGGAGCTAGCCATCTGCTTTTGACCCATGAGGAGATCCAATGAAGATAATTACTAAAATCTACTAGTTGTAAGCGCTTGCGAAACAATTTTGCTGTTGCTGCTCGAACAAAAGGTTTATCGTCAATAAATTCCGGCAACGCATTCCAAATTAAAGTAATGCGTGAAAAGAAATAATACATCATAGCGTTGGTAGATGAATGATTTAAGGTAAATTTAAGCGAGTACCCTCTATGAGTAGTATTGGATCGACTAAAGACAAAATAATTTACTTTTATTCTAGATTTTCTTTCTGTCTAAGCCACTCTATATTCTACTCCGTTGCTCTTCTTTATATCTATTTCTATTTTAGAGTTAGAGTTAGATATCGCTAATTCTGTTACTTCTCTTGTGTGGTCGATACAAGTGTGCCTGACAAGTGCACGATTATTTAATCATCTCAGCCTAGCTTCTTAGAATTACGCTAATACGGCTGTTATATTAATGTACCTGCCCCGGGTGGCTGACCAAACTTTCTCCGGTCCCCGGATCGCAGACCAAAGTTGGTAATTGGGAATAAAGGTAGCTCGATGAGATAACCGAATCTTCGACAATTACACGCCCCGGGTTGCGCAGATAATTAAAGGAAAAATACCACCAACCCCAACTTCACGGGATAACTCACTCGACAAAAGGCCGATATTTTGAACTATTATTAACTGTTCAAAGCTAATAGACTATCACTCGTGCTGATAAATATATATAATAACTAAGATTTTATTTGAGAAAGATTACTTTTTATATTTTATGGTTTCTAGTGGAGTAGGAGTTGGTGGGAATTTTTCCTTATGACGGCTATCGGATATTAAAAGTTGTAGGGATTCGTCACTGAATTGTGCGATCCGAGGTATGCCAGTAGTATGCAGGTGTTACGAATTATACGGCGGGTGCCTTGCTTTTCGTGATCAGTATTCGTCCTATATTTTGCGATGCGGCGTACTCCTTGTTCGGCTCTAATTGCTCCGATTCCAGATAATTGAGCAACAGAAACGTATAAGGAATGTTTATTACAAAGTGAGGTAAAATAATAAGGCACTGATATTCACACCCGTAGGTCACTTGCGGCACTATTCCTTAGTGATCGTATTAATAAGCCGCAGCACTTTTCTTCAATACCGTAATATTTGATCACGTTAAGCCTACACCGGTCACTATTGCACAGCCTGACTTTCAACTCTTGCACATTCTGACTCTCAGTTTTTTGCACACTGTTCGGTCACTCGTTTCCACTTGCTTGACAATTCCTATTTCTATTACTTTTAGGTTTAGGTAATGTTACAACTTCATAATACTTGGGCCTAAGTTGTTAGCCTTACGTTATAACAGCTAATGTTTGCGAAGTGCGATTAAGCGATGGTGACTTTAGGTTAGGTTATTTATTAGTCTATTATAGCCCTTGTGGGTTAACGCAACACGCCGCCGGCTGGCTGACGCACTGTGCGAGTATTGATAACCTTAACCTAAGCCTTACATTTACTCTAATAGTGCCAGTTATGTTAAACCAGCCGACCCCGGCTGGCTGCCGAACTACGTTACTAAAACTGTACGGCAGTGGTCGACTACTGTGCAGTTGAAGTTTCATAGTCCGCAAGAACCCTGGCTGGTTGCTCATGCGGGGAGATCAATGGCCCCCGGCTGGCCGGCCAAGAATAGTGAGTGGGATCTAACGGCGACTCGAGGGGGTAATCGATTCCTCGCTTCTTAGTCGCCCGGTCTTCTCAAGAATAGTACTACTTGCTCCGCCGACCCCGACTTGCCAGACTTCACAACTAGCACTACTAATTTTCAGAAATGACCTATACTCTCGCCCTAAATTTGCTCACTCGACTCGAGAGCCGAAATTTGTAACATATTACTAACCTAGATTATGCTATTCTATCGCATCTAATATTCTTATAGCCATTTCTAGCCTAAACTTTTTATCAGGTAATTAATATACTAATTTAATTACTTACGTAAATCCCTAATTGTATAGTTTCGGTACTAACGCTCTGATGCCGCCAAAAGCATTATATAAGTATTAGTTCCACTTCAGACTCAATACGCAGTTCTTTGCACAAAACCGTGTCCAAATATTACCAAAAGTTCAATAAATCCAAATCCGAAAGCTAAAGCATAACATAATGTGACGATTTTCGACTCCAGATACAATAAGGAACATAAAACATAACCACTGCTGTAATATGTAGTTATGACGCCTAGCTACTAGCTAGGTACCCGAATTACAATCATAAAACAATCTAATAATATAATAAACATAGTAAAAACCAACCGATGCTGCAACGTCCGTTCAAATACAAAACAATTCTGTTAAAACTAAAAACAAAATCTTAGGCATAGGTTAGCTGCACCATAAAGCTAAATCAAATTATGCAAATCAGCTTAGAAAAGAAACCAAAATTTATAAAATTTAAATTTTAGAAGAACTTGAAACTAGAGACCCATATAATAACTTATTTGGTGAAATAAAGATTTTAAACTAAATTTTTGTGAAATTAGAAACCTGGAACACCTGGTAGCCTACTAGATCCCCGACATTCTAAGTATTGGCTAAGTTCTTTTTAAGATACTTATCTGTGTGTGAAGTTTGTGAGCCAAGAATAGGTTAATGCTTTAACCGGAAAGCATATATCCGGAAAGCATATATCCAGAAACCATGCAAATTACGCTCAAACACCTTAAGCCACGCGTAATTACGCCTGTATATTTAAGTAGCAATAAGTACCGTATGAGCCATAAGAATCTTGTTATCAAAGTCGAAGCTTGCTCGCCCCGGGTTAGTCAGATAATTTCCCCAAATCTAACTCCACGGGACAACTCACTCGACAAAGTGTCAATATTTTGAACTATTACTAACTATTAAAAGCAAATACATTATCACCAGTGCTGATAAATATTTGACCTAAGGTTTTATTTGAGAGATATTATTACTTGTTATATTTTATGATTTCTAGTGGAGTAGGGGTTGGTGGGTATTTTCCCTTATGATGGCTATCGGTTATTAAGAGGGGACGGGATTCGTCACCGAAGGTTGTGCGATCCGAGGTATGCCAGTAGTATGCCGGTGGAACGCTTATATGGTGCGCGTCGTTCTTTTCGTGAGCGGTACTAGTGCCCTATATTTCGTGAGGCGGTGTGATCCTTGCTCGGCTCTAATTGCTCGAGTTTCAGATAACTGTGCAACAGACACGTTATATAGAATATTTATTGCAAAGTGATAAAAGGTTAAGGCACTGATATCGCAACAGTGTCATTTGAGGCACTGTTTTTGATAGCCGTATTAAAATCACAGCCCTCTTCATAGTTCTCTTATTGGAAAGCCACGGCACTATTTTTAGTACCGTAATTTTTGCTCACGTTAGCCTACTCCGGTCACTCTGGCACAGTCCGACTTTCAACGCTTGCCCAGCCTGACTCTTGAACTTGCACATTCTGACTCTTGAACTTGCTCAGTCTGACTCCTGAACTTGCGGTCTGACCTTCAGCTTTTACATAAAACTTGGCCACTCATTTCAGCTCTTATTCGCTTATCCCGTTTTCTATTATGTTTCGGCTTAGGTTATGTTATGGCTCCCTAGACTTGGGCCTAAGTTCTTAACCCTAAGTTATAACAACTAGTGCTTAATAAATACGGCTGAGAGATAAGGTTTAGGTTATCTAGTACTTTGCTAAAGCCCTTGTGGGTTGACACAGCACGCCTCCGGCTGGCTGACGCACCGTGCGATTATATGATTACCTCAACCTAAGCCTTAGATTTACGCTACTAGTGCCAGTTATGTTAAACAAGCGGACCCCGGTTGGGTGCCGAACTACGTTACTAAAACTGCATAATGGCGGTCGACTACTATTCAGTTGGAATTTTGCTCAGTCCCTACACTCCCGGCTGGCTGTTAGGTATAGTATACTAGAAATTGTGATAATCCGAAGCCAACCCGTTACTCGCACGGTCTTCTCAAGAATAGTACCACCTGCTCCGCCGACCCCGGCTGGCTGCCAGACGTCACAAGTAGCACTACTATTTTATTCGAGACCCACCTGTATTCTCGCCCGGGTATTGCTCAATCGACTCCAAGGGCCGAAATTTTTAAGATTTTACTAACCTATATTATTTTATTCTATCGCTCCTAATATTCTTATAGCCACTTTCTCAGAGGGTTTTCTTGAGAAACTAATATTATTAGAGTAAGTACGTTTTATTAAGTACCTATATGTGTAACTTCAAAACCTACTCTATTGTTCACCAAGACCAAGAAAAATAACACAAGTCTGGTACTATTCGATAAGCAATTATTTTGCGTTGTAGCGGCTCACAAGCCAGCCATACGTAAGCTAAATCCAAATCCGGAAGCATAGAACCACTTAGATCTCAACATCCAAACTCGAATTTGCCCTTTTGTTAAAATCAGAACATGCGCCGTCGCTTAGCACGTAACGAAAACGCCTAGCTATTAGATAGGTAACCCATTAGTAAAATAAGAGTTATATATAAAGTAAAATGTGTAAAACGTAAGCTTCGTATTAGCCGCGATCAAGATGTGATAACTGAAGATTAAACTGAATTGAACTTAAAATTAGACATAGCTAGTGAATGAAACGAATCAAAAATATGTAAATTAGGCGAAATAAAAGAAATAAATTTTATAAATTTTAAAATTTTGAAAAACCGAAAGCTTATGGACACATAATAAACTATTTTGTGAAAAAGAACGAAAAAGTGGAATTTCAACACCGGGACCCCTGGTGGCCTACGAGATTTCCGATGTTATTTTATTTCGTTTTGATGGGGGTATGGGTGGTCCGGGATATTTTTATTATGACGGCTATCGGATTATAAAATGGTAAGGGATTCGTCACTCGAAGATGTGGAGGTTCGTAGGCGTGGCCACAAGTCTGCTGGTGGGAATATTTAAACGTCTTTCCAGGGCGCGCGTTATTCTACCTCTACGTACTTTGATTTGTATGGCTTAGCGACGTGACTACTTGGACTATCTCGACATATTGTTCCAATATAAAATCAAGACATCCAAGTTAGAACATTTATTCAAAATTAGTATAATATTACAAGAACAGATTATATTCCGATCCTACTTATGCCGCTTAATACACCACTGATTTAGCCAATTATGCCTCGTTATCTATAAATGTTTTTACCACTCGCTTCAGAAAAGTACCGTTATGGTTTAGCTTAAATTTAGATTTCGTATCCGTCAAATTTATTTATTGCTTTTATACTTTTCTCAAACTCAAGGTTGAGCGCAATGTTATTCTAAATAATTATTTGCTACTTGACGATAGGTTAGGTATTAAGTAATTCTTGTTGTGAACGATTGTACGAAGCCTTCCGGACGGCTAGACCCGTACGTTTATTTGATTACCTTATCCTAGGACTTAGATTTACGCCAGTACTTGCAGTTATTTTAACGTTCCCACTTCCGGACGGCTAGTAAGGCCCGATCAATGACTAGCAAGTAGTTATATTTTTTCTTGGGAAGAATAGTATGAATAAGATGCTTTAATAATTTAATAAGTACTTAATTGTGAAGCGATTTTGTAATTTGAGATTAAATTTGTACAAGACTTTAATGTCGATTTGTGCCAGTACATTATTACTCTACTGGTTTCAGTTCGTCATATACTCACTCGTTAGGCTCACCGGATGTTCGGAAAAACAATTAGAAAAGCATTTATTAATCAGTAAATAACGAAGCTGTGAAAATCCTTAACATTCGCTTAAGAATTCAAACAACAAGTAATGAATAGCTAGGTAGTCTCGAACCGTGAATCGAATAAAGATAACGAATTGTTTCGTAAAACAAGAGACGCGGTTGCTATAAGATTAGGATCGCACGGAGGTAATAGCGTGTAATAGCGTAATATGAAAAGCGAAACAAATCATGCAAATCGCCGTAATAATTAAAGCCGGGCTTAGTTTTCTAACCGCCAACTCTACGAAGACTAAGACTGAATTAAAGAAAATTAAAAGATGCTAACACATGTTAGCTAAATTAGGTAATTTGTGCTAATTAAACAAATTAGCACAATTGAAAACAAGAAACAAACTAACAAAAGATACACATGGGAGGGAGGGATATAATAAGTGAACTGGTAACCATCCCGTAGTGTTTAGGTAATTTTGGGGTTCTGGGGCGAGTTTGGAATGGAAACACCCCTGGTAGCGCGGTAAACCCCTAACACCAGGCACCATTACTAAATTATTTATAAAAATGAGACAAAAGTTCCTCAGAACCTTAACGCTAGCTAACTTATTATCCATAAAGTAGCTGCAAGAACAAACAAATTATAAACGAAAAGTGAAACACTTTTGAATTGTCAGCGTTGTATTATTAACTTGGACATGGTGAAAAGTTGTAAAACGTACAACTAGGAAACTGTATATATCTTTGCCACAACATAGCAGAATAGGTTATCTTTCCTTTCTATAATACTGTGGATTTTATACAAAAGTTGTGATAAAATGCAGGAAATGCCCAACTGCAATTAAGAGTAAGGCAATTTTGTCACCCAAAGGAATTTAAGTTATCAGTAGCAAGATAGGGTATCCCTTCTTTAATACTAAGCTCAATCCAAAGAATCCTAAGAGGTGTCATTATTATAATGCTAGAAAACAACCGAAATGTCCCTTGTGGGTGTACATAAAATGCATGCCATGCCATTCTCGATATACAAAGGATAAACCTAAGCCTTAACATTGACCTTTCTGACCATATATCCCTATACCAGACCTGTACTGGCTACCCTTGGAAGAACGCATTCGTTTTAAAGCAACTGTAATTGTACGTAATGCTCTCGCATAATATGCTCCTGCATAATTTTCCGATATTTATGCAATGTTTCCAGGCATGCTGACGAACGTATACTGCGGCATGTTTCTGTTAGAAGCAGAAGCATTAGCTTCATCGGAACGACTTACCGTTGGATCTTCGCAATTCGAATCTGACTGCCTTTGAATTAAAATCTAAACTTAAAACTCATCTATTCCCATCATAATTTTTGTTTTCTTACTGCGCCATTGACTTGCTTTCATTTATTGATATTTTTTTCCTATCGTATCCTCATTTAAAACGCTGTTGCAACGCGTTCTGCGAAAAAAGCGCTATATAAATATATTATTAACCTAAGCGGCCCGTGTCACCTTTAAGGGCCAGCCGTTATAACGTTAGAAAAAAAGAACAGCTTAGAGCGGGGGTTCGAGGAACGGCAGCCCCCAACTTAGGCTTAGGCTTAGTACATGGCTCATATAGGGACCTTAACTTAAGCTAGGACTAAGGCTTAGGCTTAGCATATCGACAACAGCATAGCATGCATTTCGGTTCCGCCCCTAAAGGTAACATTGGCCACCCAAGCCAAGATCCTCCTATGAAACGCCATCAACAACTCCCCTGTAGGCTGACCATTTTATAACGTTATAACGTAGCGCCGTTTATGGTTGCTTGGGCCAACAAAATAATTGTTAGAGCGCGGAATTCGGGAACCAGCAGCTCCAAATTTAAGTTTATGTTTAGTGTATGTCCCTCATACAGACCTTAGCTTAGGCTTGGCGTATCAAGAACACCACCACACACAGACCTTAGCTTAGGCTTGGCGTATCAAGAACGCCACGGCCTAAAATTGTAACTACTCTCTTAAGGGTTACTGATAGTCGATCTCCCAACTACCGTGACAATTGTGCTAATCGCCGCATTGTCAGAGAACAGTGCAATGCAGCAATGAACTAGAATGGTTTGGACTGCTTGACCATAGCCAAAAGTAGCAAAAAAGCATGGGTAGAGGTATATATCATTTTGGCAAAGCAGTATAATTAATTATTCTTTTTTCAATAAAACTGAGGATTTAATTCGCAATTAAGTATTTCTTCTGAATTTAATGTAGCAACGGCTTCACGGACGTTGGAAATTAGTTTCCACTACTTTTAATAAAACGTGATGATACTCTTTCCCTTCATCTTGAACATACGAGCACGAAACCCGAGATCCCATTGGGAATATATAAATTCCGAGAGGATGTGACCCAACCAGCGGAGAATGGTCGTCAGGGGTCTGAATAATTTTTAGAAATTTTTGCGACTCAAAATTTTTCTAATTTTTGCAAATTTTTCTTGTTTTTGGCAATGTTTGTCGAAATCTGCCAAGGTTCAACAACTTTTTGTCAAATCTTCCAATTTTGCATATTTTTGGTAAATTGTCCAACCGCCTTCGGCCACAGGGGCAGGATAATCCGTATAGCTGCCTCTATGCCCATGTATATTGCTGATCTTTTTGAACAATCAGTGATACCATTATATGCTCAGTGGAAGTAAGCCGAATGGGAGGCAGCGAATTTTTGGAAATGTCTGAACACCACTTGATTTTTTGAAAAATTTGATGTAATTTGTGCTAATTTGTTCTCCAATTTCCGTGTAACAGTAAAAAAATTATATTTACCGCGTCTTCGTCTTCGTCTAACATAGTTTGAAGTAAACCTTTAGTTAAGTTATTATGTTTACCGGGAAGATGAAAGAAACCATTAATATAACGCTGTATTTATCAATGAACTTACCGAACTACACAAAACTTCAACCGCCTTGTACTGACGACGTCATCTTTTAGTACCAACAGGGATAGTTCTAAAAAGTTTTACGAAAAGATGGTTCAGCAGTATTTTTATTCACACCCAGCTATAGAACAATGATATAACGCAAACACTGAATGTTTTGTTTCAAAGTTGTTAATTCATCTGATTCGATAAAATATAACTAGTAGCCAATTTGTGTTTCAGAAAACTAAAATGGAGTCATGTTCAGTACCCTTCAGTGTATGCATAAGTTGTCATCTTGGCTGTTATATAATTTTTTTGCCCTCAAACAATAAGGCGAAACACGAAGTTATCCTGGAAATAATTGAATATAAAATTTTATCCTTTAATACTATGTCAAGTTTGTAAAATTGTGTGAAGCTCCCCCTAGTTGATCACGTCAAGTTCGCCCGTCCTAAAATAATCGTGTATTTTTGTGTATCCATAACTCATATAGGTAAGTCCAAGCTTAGATGGGTCTAGAATTATTATATTATGCAATAGCTTCAATAGGATACGAGCTGAATTAACTGAGGGACACTTAAGGGTGTCATCCCCACCCAACTCGAGTGTATGGTTATGATGTACTTATGGGTAATGCTGTCGTTACCGAGTAAACTTTCTTTTGTTGAAAAGCATAATCTTATGTAAGGTGCATCGTCCGACCCATTTTCCATGAATGCGCCGCGGGCCCCCACCACGGCCCGCTGCCGCATATATCCTTCCGCCGCACCGTCATGCCAATTTCACCAGAAGGCAGAAACCGTCTCCCGTAGACCCCGTTACCCACACTGGGACTTAAGACCTCGCACATGTTGGGTCCTGCCATACATGCTCACGCGCTAGAAGTGTGGATTATTACCCTGAGGTTCGGACCCCTCTCCACACCATCGGCGCTTCAAAGAACCCTTCCTGTAGGTAGCCTAATCGTTATGAAGCTCTGCATACGTCGCCCGCACTGAATGCGACCGAAGAATTTAGTTAGACATAGGTAAAATTGTGAAAAGTGACAAAATTGGGAACATTTGCAAAGACCCCGGGAAATTGGTAAAAATGGGAGCAGGATAGTACCGTAGCTAGTATTCAAGAAATTTCCCTAGAAATGAAGAAGTATTGGCTGTCGGGGATTTAGTAAGCTACCAAGGGGCTCCCTGGGCTAAAATCCCAATTTTTTAATAATTCTCACGAAATATTTTATTATGTCGCTCCCTGGTTTTTCAAAATCTCAAATGCATAAAATTTATTAAATTGTTTCCCTAATTTGCATAAATTTCGCTTAAAAGTTTGATTAGCTATCGCTAAAAGTTGTAATTTTAGTCTTGTTCAGTTTACGTCTTGATTCAGTACGATTGGCGGCTCGATAGAAGTACTCCACTTGATCTATGTTATCTTTGTGATTACGCTTTTAACTGTGTAACTTACTTAGCTAATTTCGATATATTTGATTGTTCTCGTTATTGCGGCAGGTTTCTGTGTTTGGTAGCAGAGTTTCGCAACCATGTCTGAATGAGCTTAGCAATATTCAATTTCGCTGTTTTGGCTTATTTAATTGTGAACCAGGGCCTTGGAGCTTAATTTTACGCAAATAATTGCGTGTCGCATCTTGTTATTACCTTGTTGGAGTGATATTACTGGAAGGAGCCTATAGTCGGGCCTTTTTATCAGTCTTGGATTACTCGGGTTTCCGACCTCATTGAATCTTGTTTAAACAATTGTTGGTTGTGGGAGCGCAAAGAAGGTGCGGAATTAACGTTTGATTTGTAACTGAGTAGAGTGCAGGAAGGCATAGTATATTTGAGTACCGGCAAGCAGCGGCACAGATAAGTACTCTTAACCCGTTACTATCTTAATTAGTAATATAATCTTCCTTATAAAATCGACGCGAGAAGTGGCCATAAGCGTAATATATAGTACCTTTATAGTACCTTTCTTCCTCCAAGGTACTGGAATGATAGTGTGTTGATTTCACTTAGTATTTTTTCGACTTCATCGGAGGAATGACGCCTCGCTCCAGCGAGGCAGGAACGTAGAAGGAAACAATGTAAACTTGTCAGAACACAGGTAAACAGTTACGCACATGGAGTTCGCGCTTGAAAGTTGATAAAGACGATGCACTAACAACCGCTTCCGGAAGGGCATTCCATTCCCTAATAGAGCGATGAGGAAAGAAATAGCGCCTCATATTCAGTCTAGGAGTATCTATAATGTCTTTTCCACGCATAACCTCGTGAATATGACGCAGCAGGTTCGAAAAACAGGCCAGGATCAATATCAATTCCACCGTGGAGAAGTTTATAAATGAAGATTAAGATTAATAGAGGCGATAGGTTAATAGCAACGTATTAGGTTTAGTAATAGCTTAAAAAATTCGGCCCATGTACTCGAGTGAGCTACAAACAGGGCGAGAGCGCAGATGGGACTCGAATAATTAGTGATACTACTACGTTCTCTGGCAGCCTTTCGGGGCCGAGGCGTAGCCGGTATTATTCTTGAGTAGACTGGGCGAGTAAGGTGTTGGTTTCGAACAACCACAATCTCGAGCCTCATACCCAAACACCAGTATAGTCAGCCGTTCGGGGGCATACATTGAGCAAACTTCAACTGTATAGTAGTCGACCCCACTATACAGATTTAATAACTTGGTCTGGCCGCCTTTTGGGGTCGTCCTGTTTAAAATAACTGGCACTATTAGCGTACTTCTAAGGCCTAGGTTGAGGTAATTACATAATCGCATAGTACACCAGCCCTTCGGTGGTGTGTTGTGTTAAAACCATTAACGCTGTCAACTTTTGGGCAGGTCCAACCTTGTATTTTCCCTTTCCAAGAAACCATATATTACTAATCTGAACTTTATCCCTAAAATTGTAATGAATTCATATTCTTCCCCAGGGGAGACATTGACTCTCCCAGAGGGGCGGCCCTTATAATCTCTCTTGTCGGGACATTTTCTACTATTTTGGGTGTGGGTATCCTTAATTTTCTTAATTTGGGTTACATGGTTCCTTAATTCTAACCTACAGCCTAAAAAGCTACAATTTTCTCCTTTTGTATAAAGAACAAATTATTCTTAATTTATGCCTTTTACCCGGGGGAACTGATCATTCTCCCAAGGGAGGTGAACCCTATATCATCTACAAAGAGGTGATACCTACCCAAATTCCTATATAAACCTTTATTTCCTTTTTGTCTTATATCTATATGACCCCGATATACCAATTTCGAACTAAAATCTGGTATTATTCAATATTTTAAACCAAGCACCAAGATTAATTCCATTTCAAAGGGAATATTGGTTATGCCTCCCGAGTGGAATGGCACGCGGCCACACCTCGGGTAACCACCCCATTTACCCCTATTTCGGGGATTAGTACTTCCTAAACACGGGTCGGAACTTACGAATTTATTAATTCCCTTACTTTTGGTTTAAATAAAATAATTCTCTCGGGTTTGTTAATTCCTCCTGATGGGGTATTTTATCTCCGGTAAGGTAACACTCATTTTCACTTGGGTGCACCTTTTACTTACCCTTATCTTGGGATATATTACCTCTATACCCTAAGTTAACACGCGATTCTACCCAAAACTAACGTTTTTACTTTACTACTAAATTTACCAACACACATCAAGATTTCTCCAACTCGGATTAAACTCTACCTTGCTATTGGACTAAATTTTACTTCTCCCTGGGCTAAAAACACCCTAATCCTTGCCTTTTTCTGTCTTTACTAACCTTTGGATATCCCTAATTTTCACCATTTTCTTCCAAAATTAAATACATCCATATTCAACTTTTTTTCACTTTATACCTTTTCTTAAACCTATAAAACTATCCACTGGGGTCTTACCTTACCATATATATCTATCTGATAATCTACCTCCTCCTGGTGGAATACCTCTAAACTACCCCTTTCGCGACCCCAACCGTACTCGAAATCCTCCTAAAATTTTATATATAAATATTATTAAATAATAATTTTATAAATAAATTTATATATATAGCTACCATTTTACTGCGGTGAAAACAGTTGGCTTTTTCGAACGTTGTTGCGCATGCGCCGGCAGCCATCTTGGCTGAATTATTATTATTCGTCAGTCGACATATAGTGGTTTACGACGAGTTTTGGTGTGTGTGTTTTTCATATATATATATATATGGTTTTTCTAGTTTTTCGCATGTTTTTGATTTTCTTATAATATGTGCCGTTATTAATTATTATTTTGGTACTATTTTATTATTCTTAAGGTGTTGTTATATACTGAACAATAGTTACAGAGCATTTTCCATGTGGTTTTCATTTATTTACACGAGTTTTGCTTTCTCTACCACACGATTCTTCTTTATTCGTTTGGTCTTTATGGTTACGGAGAATTAAGTACAGCAAATTCTGGTAAACTTTACGCCCCAATGTTACGCTCTACCCTAAAACTCACCATATCCTGACGTAAGGACACACCCACGTAAGTACGTGAACCTATGAATAATACGCATGAAACCTAAAGTGGCGTAACAGGAGGTTACCCCGCTTTGCTGGATCCTGCCGCGGAGGCGGGATGACTAGGCATAGTAAGGCCTAGTATAGGGTGTGGCAGACCAGAAAGAGGGCAGCCCATACCTTAAACGGGAACCTCTGGGTGGGATTGGTCTTTCTCCCTTTCCGGAACCGTTTTCACCACCCGTTGGTACCAGGCCGTCTTTCATGGGCTGCTCTATCGTCGAAGGCTGCGTTGCTGTCAGTATGCTGTAGGGTGGGACATAATTACCGGAATTATGTCTTCGCGCGAGCCTCGCCTAGGGGTTACCGAGCATGCAGGCCGGGGAAATTTTACGCTTAGGGGGCGTGGCGGTTATGGTCCAACACCCACGTTCTATTTAGGGGCATCCTGTGTCACTCGTCTCTTACACACTAACACTTAAATTTCGTTAGATTTTCAGGCGTACGAATTTTACGACCCTATCAGGTAGTCACGAGTTAGGTGCATGTATCCGGTAATACATGACAAAACTCTAAAAACACCCATAAAAAATGTTACCGTGTTACACTCTATTTTGCTGGACATGAGGATCACGCTTATGCTTTATTATTGTTACTATTCGTTATACTTATACCCCAGGTGCATAAGGCCGGGGCTGTTAAGTTTTCCATAATACGTTGGGCACTAACATTGTTATTTTGTTTATTTTCTTCATAAACTTTCAACTTAACAACGGGTATTAAAATTTTTCAACGGAACTTGTATTGTTGATCAAACTCGAGCCGATCGCTAGTTACTTAGTGCCTTTGTTTTTCCACCTAAAGGTGCTGGTCACCTATAGGGACGCATTTATCCTCCCTTACGCTAGCACAAGCTTGTCCCTAGGATCAGCCGCTTCCAAGGTGCTGGGCACTCATAAAACCTCACCCTCGCTTCACTAGGGTTAGTGCTGCGAAGTGCTTATGTTAGTAGGTTATACTGCGATTGCACTAATTGTTATTTAATTTTAGGCGACTTGTACATAGCAATAGTTTTAGTGCTCTGGTGCAATTACACTTCACCCCCAATACTAATATTACGTTACAACAGGTAATACGCAAATGTTTTTCTATTTAATGGTTAATATATGGACGGAGTCAGCACAGTATGAAGAGTATCTCAACCTAGCTTACCAACATTGGTCCCAATGGACAAACATACCTTTCTAGCTCTACACTCTGTCTTCACTCGGGCCGCTTTGCTGAGTCAAGACAGAGCATGGATGCATAGAGTTTCTACTCCCTAAAACCATGTATAGGCAACCATATATTTTCTAAAGTACATGTTTCTCCCAAAGTTTCAACTTACAATTAAAATCTACTTTTCTTCAAACTATTTTTAATTCAACCTTATACCACGGCTCGTTGTGCGAACTCGCCAGGGTATATAAATACAAGCGTGAATGGCAGAATTACTCGAATTCGACAACGCTGACCATAGTACTTAAGTTTAGCTTCAAACTTAAAACTATTTTTCAAGTTTTTTCAAATATCAAAATTCATTACCCAAGGCTCGTTCCTCGGACTCGCCAGGGTGTAATCGCTAGTAGCACGGATACTCGATTTAGCTAATGAAATTTAATTCTGTACCAAATAAATTATTTCAAGTTTGCACTGGCTGACGGGTGCCGGGTGCACAAAATCAAGCCAAGCTAAATTTTCAACTTTTGTTTGGGTAAACTCACTTTTTCCAAATTTGCCCCACACTCTTACACCACCAGTACTTCAAACTGTATAGTACATAAGTTGCAACTGATACTCCACTTGAATTACTTGGGCATTTGTTTAAATTAACTTACTCACTACACACGGCCAACTCAGCTTATCCTATGAACGGTTATATGATCCAGACACAACCTTGATGTAATGTGAACCTGTGTTAATGTCTTAAATGTTGCAGCTCGATTTCGAGAACTTCTGTTTGTTGTGACTATGTATTGCGGTGGCGTCGCTGTTTGCTAAGAAATCTGCGAACAACTTTTCAAGTTTATAATTTTTAATGTTAAAAATACAAAATAATATTTTATATCTGAAAGGTCAATTTAAATGTCATAACTTCGTTCTGCTATATATAGCGTACGCTCAGTTGCAAAGTCGATCAGTGCTAGCTTGCGGTTTTATTATTCGGTGGTTGCTTCTATTAGAAATTGGTTGTTGCAGAATAAACAGAACTTGTGAGTAGACTTTGCCAGCTCATTTTTATTTTGATTAGTTGCAATATTTTACATTTAGTTCCTAGTGCACGCGAGTGCGACTAATAATAGACGCCTCTGCGTTCAAATCTGTACTGAACGCACGTTAGCGGCTGCGAACAGACGCAACGTTGCGTTCAATTATAACTCAGCATATCTTCTACATAGCACGTGAACGCGGTTAGCGGCTGCATTCAGACGCGACGCGACGTTCAGTTGCACTTTAATTTGAGCAACTAAACCCTTGACCAAACACGTTACATTGGTGGCAACGGAGGGATCTGTTCACAATACGCTTATTTCGTTATCATTGCACTTACTTAAGCCCGCAATACATAGTCACAACAAACAGAAGTTCTCGAAATCGAGCTGCAACATTTAAGACATTAACACAGGTTCACATTACATCAAGGTTGTGTCTGGATCATATAACCGTTCATAGGATAAGCTGGAGTTGGCCGTGAGCGAGTAAGTTAATTTAAACAAATGCCCAAGTAATTCAAGTGGAGTATCAGTTGCAACTTATGTACTATACAGTTTGAGAATGGCGGGCGTAAGAGTGAACGGTAATTTGGAATGTATTACGTCAAAACAAATTTTAAAAATTTAGCTTGGCTTGATTCTGTGAATCTGGCACCCGTCAGCCAGTGCAAACTTGAAATAATTTATTTGGTACAGAATTAAATTTCATTAGGAATCCTATAATTCGGCCATGTGCAGCGATTACACCCTGGCGAGTCCGAGGACTCGAGCCTTGGGTAATGAATTTTGATATTTGAAAAAACTTGAAAAATAGTTTTAAGTTTGAAGCTAAACTTAAGTACTATGGTCAGCGTTGTCGAATTCGAGTAATTCTGCCATTCACGCTCTTATTTATATACCCCCGCGAGTTCGCACAACGAGCCGTGGTATAAGGTTGAATTAAAAATAGTTTGAAGAAAAGTAGATTTTAATTGTAAGTTGAAACTTTGGGAGAAACATGTACTTTAGAAAATATATGGTTGCCTATACATGGTTTTAGTGAGGAAAACTCTATGCATCCATGCTCTGTCTTGACTCAGTAAAGTGGCCCTAGTGAAGACAGAGTGTAGAGCTAGAAAGGTATGTTTGTCCATCGGGACCAATGTTGGTAAGCTAGGTTGAGATACTCTTCATACTGTGCTGACTTTGTTGATATATTAACCATTAAATAGAAAAACATTTGCGTATTACCTGTTGTAACGTAATATTAGTATTGGGGGTGAAGTGTAATTGCACCAGAGCACTAAAACTATTGCTATGTACAAGTCGCCTAAAATTAAATAACAATTAGTGCAATCGCAGTATAACCTACTAACATAAGCACTTCGCAAGCACTAACCCAGCGAAGCGAGGGCGAGGTTTAACGAACGCCGAACACCTTGGAAGCGCGGCTGATCCCGTAGGGATAAGAGGCGCGCCAGCGTAAGGGAGGAGAAACGTGTCCTATAGGTGACCAGCACCTTTAAGGCGGAAAAACAAAGGCACTAAGTAACTAGCGATCGGCTCTAGTTTGATCAACAATATAAGTTCTGTTGTAAAAATTTTAATACCTGTTGTTAAGTTGAAAGTTTATGAAGAAAATAAATAAAATAACAATGTTAGTGCCTAACGTATTATGGAAATCTTAACAGCCCCGGCCTTATGCACCTGGGGTATAAGTATAACCGAAATAGTAACAATAATAAAGCATAAGCGTGATCCCCATGTCCAGCAAAATAGAGTGTAACACGGTAACATTTTTTATGGGTGTTTTTAGAGTTTTGCCATGTATTACCGGACACATGCACCAAACTGCGCGACGACCGATAGGGCCTGAAAATCTACGCCTAAAAATGTAACCAAATTTAAGTGTTAGTGTGTAAGAGACTGAGTGACACAGGATGCCCCTAAATAGAACGTGGGGGTGTCTTGGACCATAACCGCCACGCCCCTAAGCGTAAAATTTCCCCGGCCTGGATGCTCGGTAACCCTAGGCGAGGCTTGACGGCTAACATAATTCCGGTAATCACGTCCCACCTTACAGCATACTGACAGCAACGCAGCCTTCGACGATAGAGCAGCCCATGAAAGAAGGCCGGTAATAACGGGTGGCGTAAACGGTTCCGGAAAGGAAGAAAGACGAATTCGACCCAGAGGTTCCCGTTTAAGGTATGGGTTGCCCTCTTTTTCTGGTCTGCTCAGTACCCGATACGAAGCCTGACTATGCCTAGTCATCCTGCTCTCCGCGGCAGGATCCAGCAAAGCGGGAAACCTCCTGTTACGCCACTTTAGGTTTCATGCGTATTATTCATAGGTTCACGTACTTACGTGGGTGTGTCCTTACGTCAGGATATGGTGAGTTTTAGGGTAGAGGGTAGCACTGGGGCGTAAAGTGTACCAGAATTTTCTGTAGTAATTCTCCGTAACCATAAAGACCAAACTAATAAAGAAAAATCGTATAGTATAGAAAGCGAAACTCGTGTAAATAAATGAAAACCACATGTCAAATACTTCGTAACTACTCTTCAGTATGCAACAACAACTTAAGAATAATAAGAAAGTATCAAGATAGTAATTAATAACAGCGCATATTATAAGAAAATCAAAAACATGCGAAAAACTAGAAAAACCATATATATATATATATGAAAAACACACACACCAAAACTCGTCGTAAACCACTATATGTCGACTGACGAATAATAATAATTCAGCCAAGATGGCTGCGGCGCATGCGCAACAACGTTCGAAAAAGCCAACTGTTTTCACCGCAGTAAGTGGTAGCTATATATATAAATTTATTTATAAAATTATTATTTAATAATATTTATATATAAAATTTTAGGAGGATTTGGTACGGTTGGGGTCGCCGAAGGGGTAGTTTGAGGTCTTCACGGAGGAGGTAGATTCGATCGATGAGGTAAGGTAAGACCCCAGTGGATATTTTTATGGTTTCAGAAAAGGTATAAAGTGAAAAAAGTTGAATATGGATGTATTTAATTTTGGAAGAAAATGCGTTGAAAGTAAGATATGCAGAAGGTTCGTAAAGACAGAAAAAAGGCAAGGATTAGGTCTTTTTGCGCCCAGGAAGTAAAATTTAAGTCCAATAGCAAGTAGAGTTTAATCCATTGGAAAATGTTGATGTGCTTGGTAAAATTTCATAAGTAAAGTAAAAACGTTGGTTTGGGTAAAATAGCTGTAAGCTTAGGGGTATCAAGGTAATATATCCCAAGATAAGGGTAAGTAAAAGGTGCACCCAAGTGAAAATGAGTGCTTTACCTAACAGAAGATAAAGTACCCGATCAGGAGGAATTAACAAAGCCAGAGAGAATTATTTTATTTAAACCAAAAGTAAGGAAATTAATAAATTCGTAAGTTGAGACCGGTGTTTAGGAAGTACTGGTGCCAGAAATCAGGGGTAAATGGGGGTGGTCCCCCGAGGGTGTGGCTGCATCCCCATTCCACTCGGGAGGCCGTGTTCAATATACCGTTTGAAATGGAATTAATCTTTGGTGCTTGGTTTAAAATATTGAATAATACCGGATTTTAGTTCGAAATTGGTATATCGGGGTCATATGGGTGTAAGACAAAAAGGAAATAAAGGTTTATATAGGAATTTGGGTAGGTATCACCTCTTGTTTGGTGATATAGGTTTCACCTCCCTTGGGAGAATGGTTGTCAGTTCCCCCGGGTAAAAGGCATAAATTAAGAATAATTTGTTCTTTATACAAAAGGAGAAAATTGTAGCTTTTTAGGCTGTAGGTTAGAATTAAGGAACCATGTAACCCAAATTAAGAAAATTAAGGATACCCACACCCAAAATAGTAGAAAGTGTCCCGACAAGAGAGATTATAAGGGCCGCCCCTCTGGGAGAGTCAATGTCTCCCCTGGGGAAGAATATGAATTCATTACAATTTTAGGGATAAAGTTCAGATTAGTAATATATGGTTTGTTGGAAAGGGAAAATACAAGGTTAAACCTTTACCAAAAGTTAACAGCGTTAATGGTTTTAACACAACACACCACCGAAGGGCTGGTGTACTATGCGATTATGTAGTGGCCTCAACCTAGGCCTTAAAATTCTACGCTAATAGTGCCAGTTATTTTAAACAGGACGACCCCAAAAGGCGGCCGGGTTCCAAGTTATTAAATCTGTATAATAGGGTGGGGGTACTGTATACAGTTGGAAGTTTGCTCGATGTATACCAGGGAACAGCCTGAGCTGTACTAGCTGTTTGGGTATGAGGCTCGAGATTGTGGTTGTTCGAAACCAACACCTTACTCGCCCAGTCTACTCAAGAATAATACCGGCTACGCCTCGGCCCCGAAAGGCTGCGGAGGGCGTCATCGTATCACTAATTATTCGAGTCCCATCTGCGCTCTCGCCCTGTTTGTAGCTCGCTGGCGTACGTTGACCGAATTTTTTAAGCTATTACTAAACCTAATACGTTGCTATTAACCTATCGCCTCTATTAATCTTAATCTTCATTTATAAACTTCTCCACGGTGGAATTGATATTGATCCTGGCCTGTTTTTCGAACCTGCTGCGTCATATTCACGAGGTTATGCGTGGAAAAGACATTATAGATACTCCTAGACTGAATATGAGGCGCTATTTCTTTCCTCATCGCTCTATTAGGGAATGGAATGCCCTTCCGGAAGCGGTTGTTAGTGCATCGTCTTTATCAACTTTCAAGCGCGAACTCCATGTGCGTAACTGTTTACCTGTGTTCTGACAAGTTTACATTGTTTCCTTCTACGTTCCTGCCTCGCT
>JASANE010025173.1:0-87017 GCA_030248225.1 Trileptium ribeirensis | reverse complement strand
TTCTTCAACAACCCGCTGCTTGGTTAAGCTAGGAGCACGCCCAACGTAACTGGATTAAAAATGGCAAAAATGCTACAAACGATCATCAGATCAAGCCTAATTGTGATCCCATGGCAGGAAACAGAGGGAGAGCGGACATTGCTCGGGAAGAGTTCAACCGAGCTGGAAAATGAGGCCTTTCACAGCTATCTGGCCCTCTAAGGCAGTGAATACTAATTTGCCATATGAATTGAATTGAATAATGAATTTGTTAAGAGCACAGATTAGACCCACATTAATTAGAGGACATAATAAATTAATAGCTGCCGTTTATTTTGATAAGTGATATTTCCGTGACTATGGTATGAAAGACTTTGTTTAATATTAGCTGTTGTGTAAAAAACAAACGGGTTCCTTAAATGCATGTTATTTGTTGCTTAAATCATTAAAAGGGATCTAGGGAACAAAATATTAAATGAATAATAACAGGTATTAACATTAGTTGAAACTATCGGGACGCCCTTATTGTCTGTTAGTACTTAGACAGATTCTGTAATTTAAGATATGTTACCTGAGTAAGGCATTGGTAAAAATAGCGTTATGTTCCTTGGAATAGACAGCTTTGCATCCTTTTAATTTTTAAATGGCTCCTTTACTATACAATACATGCTCTGTTGCGAGCGAACAATTATTCCAACTTAGGTACCTAGCTTTTCAGATATCGCGGATTACGCTTCTGTCAGTTAGGTCAGATTTTTCAATAGACTAGAAGGTGAAATTTGCGAAAATGGTATAAAAAGACGCATGCTGTCCCAGTTGACTAAACTAAATTAGATATGACAAGCTATCATGATACAGTTTTCTATAAATCAATCGTACAAAATTCTAATTCTAACTTCGTTTTGATACAAATATAATTTGCCGTTTTTGCCACATATATCACATTGATTATTTTAATTACAATATATAATAATACATTACGTTGCTATAGAACAAATGGTTAAGTCGCACTAGAAATCATTGGTTGAGGAATGTTTCTACCTTGGGATTAGGCAAAACATTTTAATTCTGCAGCTATTTTGTAAGCAGAAATATCTTTCTGTGTTCACTCCTTGCTCTATGAAATCTGTATATATAAATATTAATTCTGTGTAAATTAGAAGTGACTTTTAGATAATTCACTATGCGTTTTAGATGTTTTGTATAATCCAATTACATGCTATGTTCTAAGTAAATAATGTGTGTTGTAACATAGTTTATAAATTATAAAACTGTTTTGGAATTTTTATGTCACTAAGTTGTAGCACGACTCGCAGTGCAGGGATAGTATGTTCTTCGCGTGATTTTAAGGTTTTACTCGTTCAACCTTATTTTATCGTCCTGTAAAAACCGTGTACAAATCTTAGGGCAAATCATGCAACAGCCTAACTAAGCCTACAATAATCTATATGCAGTAGCCGGAAGAATTCAAAATAGGAAGTTTTATTGTTGAATCATTTATATATGTATTGCAGAAATGGATTTAATTGAAACGCTGAATCAAAACAATTAACATTGATGAAATGCACCGCAGCGAATTTAATTCAGTAAGTATCGACAAAATTCAGTGCCTATTTATATAACTGAAATTGAACCAATGGAGCGCTTACACACTGCTTTACTTGCATGACGTGATGGATAGATAGGACGTACCGTATATTGTAGTATGTACTTATTATATATATATATTTAAATATCTAGTCCAGCATGGTTTGTACGGCAAATGTAGTACACGGTAGTGGGTTCTACGTTCCTTGACGTCTTAAAAATAATATGACAAATATTAAAAACAGTTATAAAATTTCGTATAAAATAACAATATCATAGTGCTTATAGTTTAAGAAAATATGAACTGTGCATTTGTGCTTTTAAAACGCAAAGCTGGCAGATGTCATAACGCCTGAAGAGCTTGGTGCAATCGATGCGGAACTTCTATTTTTGGCACGAAGTTTTGCCAACGAATTTTCGGCTACGTCAGCACGTTCCTCGCAGTCTTCTAGTTGATGTTGGACTTGGCGATACTTTTGGAGATTGACGTTTGCAAGTTCTTCCTGTTAAAAGCAGCAGTAAAAATGCTAGGCATACGTACGATAATGATTATTGTCTTTTCATCGATCTATCAATGCAGTTATATGCTCTTGGTCTTTCATACTTCATATTATGATGTCACAATATTGAGACATATAAATACGATTGTCAGCATAAGGGAAGTGATTCAATCAGGTAGATTTCGAGTCGCCATTTCTTAGAAGATTCCGTTTATTTGGATAGTGCATCCCGAAAAGTGTGGGGCTAGCTATGTAATATAGCGTTACTGCCTTAGTGATGATGTAATATAAAATTTGCTGAAACGGTAAGCTGGTTTAGCTTGTACTCTCTTTCCTACAGGTTCACAAACTATTATAAGTGACTGAATCGCTTTAGCGTTATATATGTAAATATTTATCTGCGATGACTGAGTAAATATACTGTTAAATTAATACTTGTTGATGGTGAAAAGGTATGATGATGGCGTCTGGAGAGATATGTAACTGGGAGCTTACACGCATCAGATTCACGATTGGTCGGTCCAAACGGATTCCATGATAACGGAGACGGTTTTATGATAATAGTAAATCACACTTCTCACAAGAAGGTCTTGATTTTATCAACTACAGCTGGTCTACTGTCAATATTTGAATTGAAATTTCGGTTCAATCACAGAGAAACATATACGTATAAAATATATCTTTTGTAGAATGTTTAAACTTTTGGTTGTATATATTGTGCTGCTTGTGGTGTGTACAAAATTAGTATTCTACCGTATCACACGTTAACATATAATACGATAGATCTTTTCCTAGCATGATAAAGGGTTTTCGAAAATTTGCAATAATTTTGTATTTATTTATATTATAATATCTAGATGCGAGGTACTAAAGTAATTTTTTGGTATGCGTAGTCTGAAATAGCTTTTAGAACGTAACTTATATAATATACAAATGGAATGCATACTAGAGAATATACAAATTATTAATTCTTTGAAAATAAAATCTTATCTAAATATTGATAATTATGTAATTTGATTACTTACTTGACGGTTAATAGCTAGAGTTGTCTCCTCACTGGTTTATGATTAGAGCTGTTTGTCTCCCCGCCTTTTTATAGCTGAGCTATTTGTCTCCTCATGACAGGACTATGGGTAGAGCGGTTTGTCTCCTCACTTGTTTATGGCTGGAGCTGTTTGTCTCCTCACTGGTTTGTGTATCATTTACGTTAAGATGTGTGCACCTAGGGCCGAATTCTGTCACAAGGCCAATTCCGGCTCGTGGCAAAAACGCACAGCCACATCCGGCCCTTCATAAATAAAATAAATGGCTAAGCTATGCTAGTATGCTTGTACTGGCCGGGAGTGGCTATGTCTCAGGGTTTGACAGCCGAGACGGGCTACTGAAAAAATATTTATTACATTCAGTTTAGCAGATTGTGTCACATCGAAAATATTTAGCTCTAGGCCCAAAAAAGGCAAGAATAGTAGTAATTAAAAGCAAAGCGCATGAATTCAGGCAAAATAAATACATAGATATCGCTATTTTCAAATTTTTGTTTAAGCGCCTTTTGCAAGCCAACCAAGTAGCTATGTAAAACATGCTTTTTCATGCATAAAAATTATGCTATTGTAACTGGAGGGATGTTTTACGAACATATGACCATAACTATCATCAATTTGAGCTGTTTGCCTCCTCGCTAGTTTATGGCTAGAGCTGTTTGTCTCTTCGCTGGTTTATAGCTAGAGCTGTTTGTCTTCTCCTGACTGGTTTATGGCTTCAGCTGTTTGTCTCCTCACTGGTTTATGGCTAGAGCTGTTTGTCTCCTCACTGGTTTATGGCTAGAGCTGTTTGTCTCCTCACTGGTTTATGGCTAGAGCTGTTTGTCTCCTCATTGGTTTATGGCTAGAGCTGTTTGTCTCCTCGCTGGTTTATAGCTAAAGCTGTTTGTCTCCTCGCTGGTTTATGGCTAGAGCTGTTTGTCTGCTCACTGGTTTATGGCTAGAGATGTTTGTCTCCTCGCTGGTTTATGGCTAGAGCTGTTTGTCTCCTCGCTGGTTTATAGCTAAAGCTGCTTGTCTCCTCGTGACAAGTCTATGGCTAGAGCTGTTTGTCTCCTCGTGACAGGTCTATGGCTAGAGCTGTTTGTCTCCTCACTTGTTTATGGCTAGAGCTGTTTGTCTCCTCGCTGGTTTATGGCTAGAGCTGTTTGTCACCTCGCTGGTTTATAGCTAAAGCTGTTTGTCTCCTCACTGGTTTATGGCTAGAGCTGTTTGTCTCCTCGCTGGTTTATGGCTAGAGGTGTTTGTCTCCTCGCTGGTTTATAGCTAAAGCTGTTTGTCTCCTCACTGGTTTATGGCTAGAGCTGTTTGTCTGCTCGCTGGTTTATTGCTAAAGCTGTTTGTCTCCTCGTGACAGGTCTATGGCTAGAGCTGTTTGTCTCCTCGTGACAGGTCTATGGCTAGAGCTGTTTGTCTCCTCACTTGTTTATGGCTAGAGCTGTTTGTCTCCTCGCTGGTTTATGGCTAGAGCTGTTTGTCACCTCGCTGGTTTATAGCTAAAGCTGTTTGTCTCCTCACTGGTTTATGGCTAGAGCTGTTTGTCTCCTCGCTGGTTTATGGCTAGAGGTGTTTGTCTCCTCGCTGGTTTATAGCTAAAGCTGTTTGTCTCCTCACTGGTTTATGGCTAGAGCTGTTTGTCTGCTCGCTGGTTTATGGCTAGAGCTGTTTGTCTCCTCACTGGTTTATAGCTAAAGCTGTTTGTCTCCTCGTGACAGGTCTATGGCTAGAGCTGTTTGTCTCCTCACTTGTTTATGGCTAGAGCTGCTTGTCTCCTCAATTGTTTATGGCTAGAGCTGTTTGTCTCCTCAATTGTTTATGGCTAGAGCTGTTTGTCTCCTCGCTGGTTTATGGCTAGACCTGCTTGTCTCCTCGCTGGTTTATGGCAAGAGCTGTTTGTCTCCTTGCTGGTTTATGGCTAGAGCTGCTTGTCTCCTCGCTGGTTTATAGCTAGAGCTGTTTGTCTCCCCTGACTGGTTTATGGCTAACACTGTTGTTCTTGGTGCTGGTTTATGGCTTTAGCTGCTTGTCTCCTTGGGTTATGCTAGAGCTGTTTGTCTCACCCTGACTGGTCTATGGCCAGAGCTGTTTGTCTCCTCACTTGTTTATGGCTAGAGCTGTTTGTCTCCTCACTTGTTTATGGCTATAGGTGTTTGTCTCCTCACTGGTTTATGGCTAGAGCTGCTTATCGCCTCGCTGGTTTATAGGTAGAGCTGTTTGTCTAATCCTTGCTGGTCTATGGCTAGAGCTGTTTGTCTCCTCACTTGTTTATGGCTAGAGCTGTCTGTCTCTTCACTGGTTTATGGCTAGAGCTGTTTCTCTCCTCGCTGGTTTACGGCAAGAGCTGTTTGTCTCCACGCTGGTTTATAGCTAGAGCTGTTTGTCTACTCACTTGTTTATGGCTAGAGCTGCTCGTCTCCTCACTGGTTTATGGCTAGAGCTGTTTGTCTCCTCGCTGGCTTATGGCTAGAGCTGTTTGTCTCCTCGCTGGTTTATAGCTAAAGCTATTTGTCTCCTCACTGGTGTATGGCTAGAGCTGTTTGTCTCCTCGCTGGTTTATGGCTAGAGCTGTTTGTCTCCTCGCTGGTTTATAGCTAAAGCTGTTTGTCTCCTCGTGACAGGTCTATGGTTAGAGCTGTTTGTCTCCTCACTTGTTTATGGCTAGAGCTGTTTGTCTCCTCACTGGGTTATGGCTAAAGCTGTTTGTCTGCTCGCTGGTTTATGGCTGGAGCTGTTTGTCTCCTCGCTGGTTTATAGCTAAAGCTGTTTGTCTCCTCACTAGGTTACGGCTAGAGCTGTTTGTCTCCTCGCTGGTTTATGGCTAGACCTGCTTGGCTCCTCGCTGGTTTATTGCAAGAGCTGGTTGTCTCCCCCTGACTGGTTTATGGCTAGCGCTGTTTGTCTCCTTGCTGGTTTATGGCTAGAGCTGCTTGTCTCCTCGCTGGTTTATAGCTAAAGCTGTTTGTCTCCCCCTGACGGGTTTATGGCTAGCGCTGTTTGTCTCGTTGCTGGTTTATGGCTAGAGCTGCTTGTCTCCTCGCGGGTTTATAGCTAGAGCTGTTTGTCTCACCCTGACTGGTCTATGGCCAGAGCTGTTTGTCTCCTCACTTGTTTATGGCTAGAGCTGTTTGTCTCCTCACTTGTTTATGGCTATAGGTGTTTGTCTCCTCACTGGTTTATGGCTAGAGCTGCTTATCGCCTCGCTGGTTTATAGGTAGAGCTGTTTGTCTAATCCTTGCTGGTCTATGGCTAGAGCTGTTTGTCTCCTCACTTGTTTATGGCTAGAGCTGTCTGTCTCTTCACTGGTTTATGGCTAGAGCTGTTTCTCTACTCGCTGGTTTATGGCAAGAGCTGTTTGCCTCCACGCTGGTTTATAGCTAGAGCTGTTTGTCTACTCACTTGTTTATGGCTAGAGCTGCTCGTCTCCTCACTGGTTTATGGCTAGAGCTGTTTGTCTCCTCGCTGGCTTATGGCTAGAGCTGTTTGTCTCCTCGCTGGTTTATAGCTAAAGCTATTTGTCTCCTCACTGGTGTATGGCTAGAGCTGTTTGTCTCCTCGCTGGTTTATGGCTAGAGCTATTTGTCTCCTCGCTGGTTTATAGCTAAAGCTGTTTGTCTCCTCGTGACAGGTCTATGGTTAGAGCTGTTTGTCTCCTCACTTGTTTATGGCTAGAGCTGTTTGTCTCCTCACTGCGTTATGGCTAGAGCTGTTTGTCTCCTCGCTGATTTATGGCTAGAGCTGCTTGTCTCCTCTCTGGTATATTTCTAAAGCTGTTTGTCTCCTCGCTGGTTTATAGCAAGAGCTGTTTGTCTCCTCACTTGTTTATGGCTAGAGGTGTTTGTCTCCTCACTGGTTTATGGCTAGAGCTGCTTATCGCCTCGCTGGTTTATGGCAAGAGTTGTTTGTCTCTACGCTGGTTTATAGCTAGAGCTGTTTGTCTACTCACTTGTTTATGGCTAGAGCTGCTCGTCTCCTCACTGGTTTATGGCTAGAGCTATTTGTCTCCTCACTTGTTTATGGCTAGAGCTGCTTGTCTCCTCACTTGTTTATGGGTAGAGCTGCTTGTCTCCTCACTTGTTTATCGCTAGAGCTGTTTGTCTTCTCGCTGGTTTATAGCTAGAGCTGTTTGTCTCCTCGCTGGTTTATAGCTAAAGCTGTTTGTCTCCTCACTGGGTTATGGCTAGAGCTGTTTGTCTCCTCGCTGGTTTATGGCTAGAGCTGTTTGTCTCTTCGCTGGTTTATAGCTAAAGCTGTTTGTCTCCTCGTGACAGGTCTATGGTTAGAGCTGTTTGTCTCCTCACTTGTTTATGGCTAGAGCTGCTTGTCTCCTCACTTGTTTATGGATAGAGCTGTTTGTCTCCTCACTGGGTTATGGCTAGAGCTGTTTGTCTCCTCGCTGGTTTATGGCTAGAGCTGCTTGTCTCCTCGCTGGTTTATTTCTAAAGCTGTTTGTCTTCTCGCTGGTTTATGGCTAGAGCTGTTTGTCTCCTCGCTGGTTTATAGCAAGAGCTGGTTGTCTCCCCATGACTGGTCTATGGCTAGAGCTGTTTGTCTCGTCACTTGTTTATGGCAAGAGCTCCTTGTCTCCTCGCTTGTTTATGGCTAGACCTGTTTGTCTCCTCACTGGTTTATGGCTAGAGCTGTTTGTCTCCTCGCTGGTTTATGGCTAGAGGTGCTTGTCTCCTCGCTGGTTTATAGCTAGTGCTGCTTGTCTCCCCTGACTGGTCTATGGCCAGAGCTGTTTGTCTCCTCACTTGTTTATGGCTAGAGCTGTTTGTTTCCTCACTTGTTTATGGCTAGAGGTGTTTGTCTCCTCACTGGTTTATGGCTAGAGCTGCTTATCACCTCGCTGGTTTATAGGTAGAGCTGTTTGTCTCCTCCTGCCTGGTTTATGGCTAGAGCTGTTTGTCTCCTCACTTGTTTATGGCTAGAGCTGTCTGTTTCTTCACTGGTTTATGGCTAGAGCTGCTTCTCTCCACGCTGCTTTATAGCTACAGCTGTTTGTCTACTCACTTGTTTATGGCTAGAGCTGTTCGTCTCCTCGCTGGTTTATGGCTACAACTGTTTGTTTCCTCACTTGTTCATGGCTAGAGCTGTTTGTCTCTTCACTGGTTTATGGCTAGAGCTGTTTCTCTCCACTGCTTTATAGCTAGGCTGTTTGCTCACTTGTTTATGGCTAGAGCTGCTCGTCTCCTCACTGGTTTATGGCTAGAGCTTTTCTCCTTTATTCCTTCTTTTCTCCGTTTATAGGTTTGCCTCCACGCTGGTGTATGGCTACTGCTGTTTGTCTCCTCACTAGTTTATAACTAGAGCTGTTTGTCTCCTCACTTGTTTATGGGTAGAGCTGCTTGTCTCCTCACTTGTTTATCGCTAGAGCTGTTTGTCTTCTCGCTGGTTTATAGCTAGAGCTGTTTGTCTCCTCGCTGGTTTATAGCTAAAGCTGTTTGTCTCCTCACTGGGTTATGGCTAGAGCTGTTTGTCTCTTCGCTGGTTTATAGCTAAAGCTGTTTGTCTCCTCGTGACAGGTCTATGGTTACTTTTCTCCTCACTTGTTTATGGCTAGAGCTGCTTGTCTCCTCACTTGTTTATGGATAGAGCTGTTTGTCTCCTCACTGGGTTATGGCTAGAGCTGTTTGTCTCCTCGCTGGTTTATGGCTAGAGCTGCTTGTCTCCTCGCTGGTTTATTTCTAAAGCTGTTTGTCTTCTCGCTGGTTTATGGCTAGAGCTGTTTGTCTCCTCGCTGGTTTATAGCAAGAGCTGGTTGTCTCCCCATGACTGGTCTATGGCTAGAGCTGTTTGTCTCGTCACTTGTTTATGGCAAGAGCTCCTTGTCTCCTCGCTTGTTTATGGCTAGACCTTCTCCTCACTGGTTTATGGCTAGAGCTGTTTGTCTCCTCGCTGGTTTATGGCTAGAGGTGCTTGTCTCCTCGCTGGTTTATAGCTAGTGCTGCTTGTCTCCCCTGACTGGTCTATGGCCAGAGCTGTTTGTCTCCTCACTTGTTTATGGCTAGAGCTGTTTGTTTCCTCACTTGTTCATGGCTAGAGGTGTTTGTCTCCTCACTGGTTTATGGCTAGAGCTGCTTATCACCTCGCTGGTTTATAGGTAGAGCTGTTTGTCTCCTCCTGCCTGGTTTATGGCTAGAGCTGTTTGTCTCCTCACTTGTTTATGGCTAGAGCTGTCTGTTTCTTCACTGGTTTATGGCTAGAGCTGCTTCTCTCCACGCTGCTTTATAGCTACAGCTGTTTGTCTACTCACTTGTTTATGGCTAGAGCTGTTCGTCTCCTCGCTGGTTTATGGCTACAACTGTTTGTCTCCTCGCTGGTTTATGGCTAGAGCTGTTTGTCTCTTCACTGGTTTATGGCTAGAGCTGTTTCTCTCCACGCTGCTTTATAGCTAGAGCTGTTTGTCTACTCACTTGTTTATGGCTAGAGCTGCTCGTCTCCTCACTGGTTTATGGCTAGAGCTGTTCGTCTCCTCGCTGGTTTATGGCTAGAGCTGTTTGTCTCTTCGCTGGTTTATAGCTAGAGCTGTTTGCCTCCTCCTGACTAGTGTATGGCTACTGCTGTTTGTCTCCTCACTAGTTTATAACTAGAGCTGTTTGTCTCCTCGCTGGTTTATAGCTAGAGCTGTTTGTCTCCACCTGATTGGTCAATGGTTAGAGCTGTTTGTCTCCTCACTGGTTTATGGGTAAAGCTGTTGTCTCTTCCTGACTGGTTTATGGCTAGAGCTGTTTGTTTCTGCTTTTTATGCAACCGGTGCTCTACTGTTTAAACTTTATTGCTCGCATTTGGATAAAATGGATACAATGGATAAAATCTCACGCCTCTATATCCTGTGGTAACGCACCTGCTATAGGTATAAATACAGAAAATGCGCTTACTGCTTCTTCAACTTGACGCTTGTAAGTCTTGATTTTATTCTGCAATTTGTCGACCAAGTCAGCTAAACGATCGTGGTTCTTTTTGTCCTCGTCGACCTTAATTAAACATAATATTAATTGGACTAATTTAACCGCCCATCTAATGCTGAGAGGCGCTAGATTATACCGTTAGAAAAAATAACTTAGAGCTGAGGTTCAAGGCTCGGCAGCCCCCGACTTAGCCTTAAGCTTGGTGTCTGTCTTATACAAGGACCTACGCTAAGGCTTAGTATATATATCGAGAGTGGCATGGCCTGCATTTTATCTACGTCGTTCAGTTTAACTTTTGCCGAACCACACTGACCAGCTATTATTGGAAAGACATTACTATGTGTTGGAGTTATAAATCGTAAAACAGTAAATAGCGGGTATGAACAAACAATACACAGGCCGTGTACGATAAGCTTTAAGTAAATTCGTACGTCGTACTTAACAATTCAATTTTAATTATATTAGACATTGGGTTCCACTTTTGCTGTATTTATATATATTGCGCTGAACGATTATAAAACGGAAGAAATGTTTTATTGTACGCTAGTGTGGTAATCGGCATCGGTTATTACTGAATTTGCATAAGATTTAAATTAGGCAGTACTAAATCTGTAAAGTATAGAAATGTGTATCATTTTCTATCTGCATGTATAAATGATTGTTTAAGTGTTAGCCGACTGTAGAATGCTAAATTACATATTTTGTAACTTTGGTCAAGTGGTAAGAATATTTATATTTGCGACAATTTATGTTTAACGGCGTAGCTATAACAAAACATTTTATTTCCGAAATAAGTACAAATGAATTAAAGGATGGCTAAAGAACTGTAACGAACCTGGAACTCTAGTTCTTTGATGCGCCGTTCGTGTTTGCTATTGCTCTTAAGCAAATCTGTCGCTCTTCGTGCTTCGTTGTCCAAGTCGGCTTCTACCTCGCGAATCTGTTAAAACAGTATAATACTGAATCGAATCTATCAACAAAATGACAGTAGTCTCCACAATGAACTATTCAAGTATAAAGCACCTACAAAATCATTTGAGATCGCTCATTGTTTTATTTCCTATTCAGCAGAGTTATACTCGACTAATCGGCAACACTTTTTAACATCAAATAACCAGTATACGCCATTTACAAGCCAAAAAATTTGTGCATTATACACTGCCTTAACTAATGAGTACTGATTTAAAAAAATCATCAACATGGGTTATTTGAGATCGATTATTGCTTTGTTTATTAGTTTCTATTTCGCGCAACTATATACACATTTGAAATATACAGTAACTTTTTTAAACTAAATTTACAGTAAACAGGAAAAATTTTGCAGCTAAACTTAAGTGTTTTACTACTGGTCTAATAAAGCGCTCATGAGTGAGTAAAATTTGATGAATTTGGATTAAACTTTGTTATTTTTATACCAACTGGGATACTTTGTGAGAATTTAAGTGTTAACAAGGCTGTGTTGATTTTCACTGAAGAGTATGACGCTTTTTAAGTTAACCACAGTCAGCTTAAATATTGGTGCCTGTCGAGATGTTCCCCTGTGCATTTCATGGTGGGAGTTCTTCTATCTCCCTGTAGTTCATGAGGGGAACAAATAATGTTCCCTCCGTGTTTCATGTGGGGGACAATGTCCCACACAGTGAATTGTTTGGTGACATAATGTCCCCACATGAAATCATGGTGTGGACAAAATGCCCCTCACATCAAATCTTGGCGTTGGATTTCTGTGTAATAAAACATAGAGTGGGCTATCTGAACGACTTGTTACCACATCAAATGTAGGGGGACAGCGCGAAACGCACCAAGACATACTTTTTGGGTTGATATGCTGTTGCTGAAAAATGTCATTCTATTCAGTAAAATATGTACTCGTTGGTATTATATGTTAGTTGTAGCTTAAAACTTCTGTTACTATGATACTATGTCCTAACAATTTAGTGATAGTAACAAAGTTCAGTATGATCAGATCGAACATATCTATTATAGACAATTTTAATTTCTACAATGTAAACAGCATATGGATAACTTACTCTCTGTTCCAATTTGGCAATTACACGTTTTCCTCCTTTTAGAGCTGCAGCTTCCGCTTCGTCCAAGCGCGTTTGCATTTCCTGAAAAGTTCAAATGCTTTACTCTGAGTTTGCATAAAATGTTGGCAATGTTGCATTTATGAACTACTGCAGCAACGCGCTAGATAAACTAGACGCATTTACTTCGTCTCTGAAATACTGGTTTAGATTTTTCTGATAAGCCAGGAAAATAGGTTGCCAGAAAAAAATCTTGATTGTGATACTGCACTGCAGCAAGTAAGATAATTTTTCGTGCTTTTGTAATTTATCGGCTCGTGACTTATCATATGTATGCTATTACAAATTCAAACGAACATTAGCAGCGTTTTCCGTTTTGTCTCCATTCTTTCGAGAAAAGGTTTATGTTATGGAAATAAATGGAAAAGTTTTACTTGACGCGAAAGACTGAAAGATACTGTAAAGGCAAGTAATTTTAAAAGGACCGCCCGGAATATTAATATTAGATGAAAGAAATATAGCTTACTTTAATTTGCATTTCGAGTCCTTTGCGCATACGCTCAACGTGCATTGCATGTTCTTGTTCTTGTCGTAGTTCCTCGGCCAGTCTTGCGGCGTCGGCGCTGGCTTTCTTGGATCGTTCCTCAGACGCTTTGAGCTCATTGAGCGTTTCATCCAAGTCTGCCTAAGAACGTGTAGCATTGGCAATGTAGCAGATACAAATCAAAGAAGGTAGTTAGCACGTGTGATGTAGGCAATATCAAATGAAAATATTGGTATATTTGATAGTTGTCATAAGCGGCAGGCTGTCACATTATTTCGGCATTTTTTAGGCTCTACATCAGACTGTAGAATCTATATGGTAATCATAGCGCCTGGTCAACTGGCTCTTGCTAACCTAACAAAATTTGGTCTAGCATTACTTATGTACAGGAATGCACATGGGTCATCTAGCAGTGACCCAAGACTCGCGGTGACCCAAACGGATCTGGACCCACAGTATTTTGCAGACCCACCAATGACCCATGGATAAAAGTGAACCATTGGTGACCCAGCTAAACATGAATGCTTACACTCGCACAAAACTGACGTGCCTATTTCAAGGTCACCAAAGTGTTTCAATATTCTTTATATCATTATCGCGTAGGGAAATAATGAGAAGTATTCAGTTGAAGCATTATAAAATATCCATTGATGTTTTGAAATGGTTTAATTCAAGGATGACAACCTCCGTAACATTGCTTAATCGGTACACTAACAATGGATACAAACATTGTGTAATTGTTCCTGCATTGTCTTGTTGATAGCATTTTATGTTAGCCGCTAAGCTGCTTAGGAATTGTTGCTCAATTCCATATAAAAATCTCAAAAATCGAGCGGACAACAACTCATGTGCAAACTGCACCCCGTCGCTACGTACGCAGTTACAGACGTGTGACTCTATGTGAGAAAGGGTTAACTGAGAGATAGTCTTAATTTTTCTTTTCCACATAGATCGTGCATTTTGTACAGTGTCGAGCAATCTTTTTCCGCGGTGGCGGAATGAACCTAGCTCGTTTTGATGAGAACCCACTACATTAGTCAATTTACTCTTTTATTTATTTAAATTTATAGATTTATAGCATTGTATGTATAGTATAACGGGTCTTTACCGTTGTTTTCCAGCAGCCCGTATGCGGTCAGATTCAAAAATATGTAGCGATAATTTTGATTTCATTTAATCAGATCGACGAGGAGGTTCAGAACAGGTCTGTTTACGCTCGTATTTTGGCTTTTCCATTCACTGACAGTTTTGCCAGGGTGCTTGCATATGCGTTCCCTCCGATTCGGAACCGGGGATCGCCGGAATTTTTTTCAGGGAGCGTGAACTGGGGAGCAACGTGGGGCGTCGGTTTTAAAAATTTTCAAAATTTAATATATTTAAGTGAAGAACGCCTCTGAAACAGCGTAAAAATGTCTATTGAGATTAAAACCTATTTTTTTGCTGAAATTAATCAAATTTTTAACTTCAGAAAAGGATATTTGTGAAAAATTGTGTCAATTTTTTATTTAAAGTGGGGTGTTTTTATCGGGGAAGCCAAAATTTTGCGATGGAGGCCCAAACGGGGGCATGCGTTATTGTCACGGGGTCACCGAACAATGCCAGTGGCCCACTATTCCTCTACTTTGGAGGAGCCAGATATTTATCTCATTGTTCAGATTTTTATGAAAATGATTGTTTTGACTAAGTATGTTTCTTGCTTGTTGGAGAGGATAGATGGGCTTATAGGGTTATTTAACCCGTTAAGTACGCTGACCTCATTTGTTTTAAAACCTACGTTGAGCAAAATATTATTTCTGCTGTGCGGTGCTTGGGCTAAACTTGATAAATTTCGGCACCAAAAATTATCAAATTTTTGTGTTTTTCAAGTTCATTTTTGCGTAGAAGATTAGAGCTGGTAAATAAGTTTCGGGTGTTTTGAATATGATTAACGCAGCCATGCTTGTATTCAATACAGAAATGTTAGTTGTCTAGCGCGTGAAACATAACACACGGAAATATAGAATCTGTTAAAAGTTATAATATATAAATTTTGAAAGATTCTTGCTTGTAGCTCACATGAGGAAGAAATAAAGGCTTGTATGGTTTTGATATGTGCTAAAATAGCTGTAATGTTGTTTTTTCAGAAATGGTACGAAGTGTAATTACATTTTTAGTACCTTGAAAGGGGTTTCAGCGGCTAAATTTGGAACCTCGAAATAGCCACTAAGCGAAGCCTGGTCACACTCTGTTTCCCCTCGCTTTTATTCCAGCTTGTGATTGAAATTTCGGAAATTACCTTAGAATAGGCGTAGGGAGAAGTGATTTCTAAAATTTCCAAAATCTCGCATCTAAAATTCAATATGAAAATTACCTCACATATTTTGCGCTATATCAAAAATATGCATAATTGTGTCAAAATACGATTTAACGAAGCAAAATCTATGAACATAAGCTAACTTAACAAATTGCATATGCGGATTAATGTGGCAAAATGTACAAATTTTAACTTTTGGCGGGAAATCACAGCTGAAATTGAGTTGAATTTTCAATTTAATAGAAAATTTGGTATTCATTTCAAATCTCGAATCATCTACAGACTCTTTGAATTTTAGAAAAACGCTACGAGTTCTTAAACATCAGTAAAATACCATAACATTTACAACCAATCCTTTGTAATAGCACGCGGTTGTTTTCGAGTTTAATCCGTGCTATTTTATAAGTAATTTTAATTAAGTCATGCTGGAAGTCATTTTATTTAAGTCATTTGAGTCATTTAGGACTGTTTACTCCTATTGTTCGGATCCCTAATCCATATTTCACCCCCCCCCCCCCGACCCAGCCCCTCTTTCCTGCGCCTTTGGCGCGCAAAAATTAGCAATTATGAGAAAAATTACAAAAAATTTAAAGGAGAATTGTGGAAAACGGGGAAAATTAAGTAGAAAACTTGAGAGGTTGAGAAAAATGATCGGTTTTGACCTAGATCCTCACCGAGCCAGACCTTGCGCATTCTACGCGTATACTGGACACATAAATATTCAAATGCTGACATGACGGTGTAAGCCTTGCGGTATTTCTACGTGAGGTCTGAACCGCTAACATCAAGAGCGGTTATAATTGGTGTATAGTATACCTGTGCTATCACCAAATTAACAGACATTTAGTGCACAATAATCTTATATATGGCTTTTCCATATGCATGTATACGAAAGGCATGTTATTTTAGTGCCGCGTATAAACCTTAAACATTATAAACTGATATAACATAATGCGGCGTTCCCGTTATAATGTCCCCGCTGTTTGGAACTTTTGTCCCTCTGTAGTCGCGACCCTACCCTATAGACAGTCAGGGTGACACCCATACTGTAAATCAATTGCCGAGGGTGAACCACACACCTCCAGCTACAACATTTTTCTTGACAGTGTCGTACACACCCTTAGCTACCGATTTGGCACGAATTAATTGTAACGGACACCGTCTGTAGCTAATGCGGTTTATTAGGCAACTGTCCTGTGTAGTTTTTTCTAAATTTACGATATTTGTATCTAGCCCATATGAACATTGCTCAAATAATTCCGAACATGGTCAATAAAACTGCGAGAAAACACGGTGTGCCTGACAGTGTCGAGAAGTTGTAATACGCTTAACTAGCTACCTTCGAAAAAATTTATTAAAAACGTGGGGGTGTCTAAAATACCCTGTTGTCAACAGTGTGCCTGACACTATGTGGTGTACGTAGGTTCCAAACGTTGGGAACATTATAACGTGAACGCCGCATAATTCTTTTAAATAAAAACAACATGGAATGACTCCCTTGAAATTTTACTTAAAAATTTACCTGGATACTACAGAACAATCTAGCTTGTTGGTTATGGTTTCCTTGCTGGTAGAATTTCTGTATGAGTATTAGAATGTATGAGAATTTTGCTGGTGAACAGTTTGCTTTAAAAATGTTTGATTTCTTTCTCCGTTTCTTTTTCTGTCGTACGTAATATAAAATTTGTTAATAGTTTCTTCCATTTTTGACCATAATATTTCGGTCATTACATACGATTCGAAACACATCCCCGCTGCACTCAACTGTTTCTATATTTAACTTGTAAAATCCATATTAATGTTCGCTAACATTGGTTGTCAAAATATTTGGGTCGTATTTTGCGCATTTATGTAACTACGTGAAGCTGATACTGCCGTCGAAAGTATCTCACATAAATACAAAACGACATGATGTCCCGTATCATCTGAGCAAAAGCGTAGTAAGCATAATTTCCAAATTGTCTTAATATAAAGCTTATTTATCGTTTGCCTTCAGTAAACTCGGTTTGATAGGACCAAACTGAGCATTGCCGAGCGCAACTATTCGAAATTGTTGAGTTATCTAATTCGTATTATGTAAAACGAAGAATTCCATGTTGCAGCAATGCACTGCGCTTGTGTAATGCACTGTTTAGTAAGTTGATTTTTTTACAAGAAGTTGAGGTACGTTGTGCTCTTTGACGTGGCTGCTGATAAAAAAGACATTCACAAGCGCACAGACTACGGTGTACTGTAAGGTTTAATAAGATTTGAGGCTGCTGCAACACAACGGGCTGTAGTAATGTACTAAGCTCCATACTGTAGCAGTATACCATCGCTAAATTAGGTAATTAATGCAAATTTCACCCTTCGAATACTTGATTAATGCTTTGTCTAAGTCTAAGCCTGTATAAGACTAAGTCTGAGCCTAAAACAAAGCCTAAGCTTAGTCTGGGATCATTTATTAAATTTTAAATCTTTGCCCTATGGTAGTAATGTCAAGTTATTTGCCCTATCAGTTTTATGGGAGACTTCACATAATTCCAAATTTTCTGGGACCTCCGATTTCCGCTTTATAAGAATGTGGCGCGTCTTTACTGTTTCCAAAGGTTTTTTATCTAACCAATTATAAACGTATCGTCCAATTATCATAGTGTTTTGTTAAATACATATGTGGTCACAAAAATTAAATCAGCGATTAAATGTCATATGTACCAAATAATTTTATGTAGATGGGCGCATTATACTGCGAACGCGCAATGACAGCGACTAAATCAGTTCCGCTACATATCATTAAAACCTATGGCCGCATCGTGGCATAGAATGATCATTCACTCGTTACATGATCCCTGGATGAGAATGATTTTGAGAGCTAAAACGTCTATCTAATACCATTAAAATATAATGTTTTTACATGCATTGCTCCAAGTTCTCCTTCCAGCTTTCTCTTAGCAACGTTGAGAGAGCTTGCTTGCGCTGCGAGTTCGTTCGAATTTTCTCTTGCTTCCACAGCCTCGTTCTCTGCTTGTTTTCTGGCTCGGTCAACCTAAAAATTCAACACAAAATATTTTAGTTATATAATTAAAATTACAAGTTTTTGCATCAATTCATAGGAAACATTAATAGTTGAAGAAGAACTATCCAAAATATATATGTTTCTATCGGTAAATTCCATACTGCACAAACTGGGTCGCTATTATATATGTCCAATGTATCCACTAGTGCTTCTCAAGATTTGTTTAAAAGCTGCGGCAAAATTCTTCTCAAATACACGCAACCCGTAAAGCGTAGCTTAATTTGTATAAATATTTCTTTAAGCTAAACCTTTCGATATTATTACATACGACGAGGAAACCGAATATTTTGCCGAACATGTCCTTGGCTTACATCCAAAAACTTGGAAGAATTTCAAATTGAACCGACAAGACTACGAAATTTTAATATATGTATATTCTACCCCCAATTTGGACAAACCAAAAATAATTCTAGCAAAACTGTAAATAGGCTAAATGATTACCGAATCCAAGTTATGTATCAGTTCTTCTTTTTCCGACTGAAGTATTGCACAACGGGTTTCGCTCGACGCATACTGCTCACGAATTTCATCGCGCTGGCGTTGCTCTTCTTCGACTTGTAGTTGTAGCTCACGAACTTGGTCTTGATAGCGCTTGAGGTTCTTTTGTGCTTCAGCGTTTGCTTTGTTTGCATGATCGAGTGCAATTTCAAGTTCGTTGATATCAGCTTCGAGTTTCTTTTTCACTCGCAACAACTCGTTTCGACCTTTCGATTCGGTTTCCAATGTTGCTTGCATCGAATCGAGTGCGCGTTGATGATTTTTGCGTGTGTTTTCAAATTCTTCTTCTTTTTCTTGGATTCGTTTTTCGATTTCAGATCGAACTTGAGCGATTTCGACTTGAGCACGAAGGACCTTGCTTTCTTCGGCTTCAAGAGCTGCTTCGGCTTCGTCGAGTGCGCTTTGAAGTTCTTCCTTTTCAGCCTCTAGGCGACGAACCATTTTTTGCAGCTCGTGTACAGAGCGACCACCTAAAATTTATCTACGACTTGCATAAAGACACTGCAACAAAATTCTAATCGATAGCATAAATACCAATATATAGATATAGATAAGCAGCGAAATAGTTCTTACGCATCTGGGTTTTAGTCTATTACGTTGCTACGAGTTAATACTGTTTAGGTGTACAGTTTACAAAGCGCACATACGAGCTATATCAATTCATTATGGACATAAGTAGAACCCTCTTAACGTTTCAAAATGTGTAAAATTTTATTTTAAGATAAAAATGCTTGTGTAAATGCTTTCGATCTTGGTGCGGCAAGTCATTTGCAAGCTCAGATAAAGGTTTTACGCTTTATGCGGCGTTCACGTTATAAATCGCCCACCATGTGGAAGATTTGTTCCTGTGTGGTCGCGACCATACCGGGGTGCACGGTAGTCGGAAGGACATACTATGGGGCACTGATAATGGTGTCACAGACACCATGTACAATATCCTATGGTGCCATCGACATGCAATGTTTTAATAGTTTTTGGAAAAAGGCTAAAGATAGCTTACTGGAATTTCAAAACATTTAATCTTTAGTTAATTGTGTCCCATAAACCATATCGTTTGTAGCGATGCACGGTCTATGAACAAAACTTGCATTTTATAGGCTCCTTACAATGGAAAAACAACGAAGTTGTAATAAAAGACTTTCATCGCCACTAGCTAGAGTTTAAAGGTGTCCATGACACCACACAGAAATGCTGAAGGTATCCGAAACGCCGTATATATTTGCTTAAAATGTAATGGTTGCGTTCCATACATATCACTAACGGTGTTACGCAGGCTGTACGTGGATAAAACTTCCATGGGCAATTTATAATGTAAACGCCTCATTGGCTAACCACAATTCGGTAGAGGCGGATTGGAAAAAGATATGAAATCTTCGACGAGGAATTTAAAGTTATGTGCAAAATTGTTAAGTGTAAAATTGATACAGTTATTTCAAACACATTTGGTTAAACAAGTTCCTTCTTGTAAAACTCTTATATTTTGTTAAAAAAGAAGCCAAACGTTTCATCTTCTTTTCAGTTATGTTCGTCTATGATGTTGTTTACCAAAATGATATATGTTAGCCTTTCTATAGGAATTATGTAATGATTACATTGCCAAAACTGATAAAGCGTTCAATGTATTCAGATTTAATTAGGTTTTTCTCGATGAATTTTTCTAATTTTCATATTGTGATAAAAATATTTCGGCTAAAGTTTTGGATCAGTTTTTGTGATAAACATTGCATTTAGATTTTACTTTCCAATACGTGGAAAATGGCGACAAATTTGTTTAGATTCAAAAGACAGCGGCACAGTTGTATTAGATACAGCTTTTGTCATTTTTCCTTGGAATCTTCGAAAAATTATGTGTGTTTTTGCTGGAAAATTTAGATGTAATTGAAATATACTTGTTTAATGTAACTATAAATCCCTTCGAATTTACTCGGCATTGGCTCATTTTTGATATGTTGTTGTGCCTTTTGTGGAATGTTGATGTGTTATTTTATATTATAAAAATTTAATCCATACATATATGGTTATATACAATATGTGCGTGTATTTTGTTAATCGAAAACGGTTTCTACAATCCTTATTTGTATTGTGCCAGTTGAAGCATTCATGCTCATAGCGAATATTGAGATTAACCTCCTGAGGCGTCGGCCCCTCTATCTCGGGACGAAGCGCCGAACTCCCCCGGCAGTTGCTATAATCCCAGACGCCGAACACATAGGCACCGAAGGCCCCTCATCAACCGACTGCCCCTTTCCCAGCTGGGAGCCCGAATGCCAAACCCCTCTGGGAACTCGGGCCTCAAGTTGAAGTGATTAAAATTCAAGTTCACAGGTCCGATTCAGACACATCTGTTTACTGTGTTATACCTGGTCTCAGATATACTCAATGGAATACCGCAGCCAAGTAATGAAGTTACAATTTATAACAATATATGCTTTCATGAAGATCCGTACTAATTTTGTCATGACTAATCAGTAAAGGTAGTAATGAACATCGGGTGTTTCAATTTTTGAGAAAAGTAAACATTATGCACCTGGATCTATTGTCTCATTGAAACCTTTTTACAGTGCATATACTCTTCATCGTTTATAATGTAATACTAATTCCTTCTACGTTCGCAATTTATTGTACAAGAATTACATGAAATATTATAACGACATACCTTCGCTTAGTTGATCTGTAAGGTCTTTAATTTCCTGGGCAAGATTTTTATTTTCTCGCTTCAGACATTCACTTTGTTCGTTCATTTCGTCAGCTTGGGTCTTAAGCTTGTACAACTCTGTTGACATTGAACGGCATTCGCGCTGGCTTGCATCTAGCTCAGCAGACAAATCCTCTGTTTTCTTCCGCCATTCGTCAATTATGCGGTCGAATCCTTTTTGTTTTTTCTCCATCGCGGATGCATAGCTCTGCGCTCGTTCACATTCAACTTGTGCATCGTCTAGCTCGCCCATAATGCGGTGTTTGGCCTTCTCTATTGCAGCAGAACGATTGTTGGCTTGATCCAGAGACTCTTGAATTTCTGACACACGGTTTGCTAATTTACGTTTAGCATCCTCCAACTCTTCAGCTTTTACCAAACCTTCACCCTCATATTTCGCGCGCCATTGTTGAGCTTCGGCATTTGCTTTTGAAAGTTGTCGTTGGCATTCTGCTTTTGCTTCGCTCTCTTCTTCTAGCTGTTCTCTCATCGTATCCAGCTCGTGTTCCAGATTCCGCAATTGTCCGGACAGGCTTTGCCTTTCGCGAGATTCTTCATCAGCTGAGCGTTTAGCTTCTTCTAACTGCGATGTCAGTTGACTTTTGAGCCGGGTAAGAGCATTTAGCTGGCTTTCTGCATCTTCTAGCTGTCGGATCAGATCACTCGATTCTGCATTCATTCTGCTTTTCAGGCTTGAAAAATCAGCTAGTTGCCGGGATTGTTCATCGCTTTTTGCGGACAGTTCGCCTACTTGAAGTTCCAGTGCTTTGGCACGTTTTTCGATGTCACTTTTTGACTTTGCCTCGCTATCCAGAGCATTGTGAAGATCTTCGATTTCGCGCTGCATAACCGACTTATCTTTATCTAGTTTTGCCTTTTGCTTTTGAAGTTGGTCTAGCTGATCACCCATTTCTGCAACAGCATCATTATGCTTCTTTCGCAGAGAGCCCAGCTGGCCTTCATGATTCATGTTTGCTTCTTCAAGATCTCGCCGTAGTTTAGCTAGCTCAGCTTCACGTTTCTTGTTCAACTCTACCTGTGTTGCCGTTGCTCCGCCAGCTTCATCTAGACGTTCACTGAGATCTTCAAGCTCACGCTGTGCATCTGAGCGCGCACGTTCCGTCTTTGATCGCGCTTGACGCTCTGCTTCAAGCTCCTCGTGCAATTCTTCTGTTCGTCCCTGAAGTTCCTTGATTTGACGCTGCAATTTTGAAACCAACGACTGCTCGTCTTCTAGTTTTGCTTGCGTTGCGTGTAGTTCCGCTTCCCGTCGCTTAAGGTTATTTTCAACGTCGTGTTTTTGCTTCGTTGTTTCGTCGATGGTTTCGTTCGCTACTTTTAGATCACCCTCAACTTTACGTTTGCCCTTCTCGACATCTTGGCGTTGACGTTTCTCACGTTCCAGGCTGTTTTCCAATTCGTCCAAATTGTTTTCTAGCTTTGATTTGACTTTGTTTAAATGATTAACTTTGTCTTCTTCACCTTGAAGATCGTCTTGTAGCTTTCGATTGTTTTCTTCTTGATGTTTCTTTTCTTTATTCAGTTTAGCCACTAACTCATCTTGTTGTGCCATTTCTTCTTGCAAAGATTTGATTTGATTTTCTTTCGATCCTTTCTCGGATTCGGTTTTGCGTAAGCTCATTTCGGTGTCCTGTATTTGTTTTTTCAAATTATCGCACTCCTGTTCGACTTTTTTCTTCGCTTTTTGAACATCGGCTGTTTTATTTTCTTGATCAGATAATTTGTCGCCCATTTCACTAAGTTGCTTTTCCAAGTCTTTCTTCTGAGTTTCTAATTTGTGCGTTCGCTCGTCTAGACCGGATTTATCGGTCTTTTCTGATTGCAATTCGCTAAAGATTGCATTTTTTTCTTCAACAAGTTTCGCGTGGTCCTCTTCAAGCTTTTTTCGTGTAGTTTCTTCTTTTTCCAATTTTTCTTTGAGTTCCTTAAATTTAGCACTACTTTTACTATCAGTGGATAAAACTATCATGAATTAGATAATACAGGTTCAAAAAAGTTTTATGACACCGCAGAATAGGTAAATTTTCGTAGAATGTATTAGTAGAGCAGCTATAATATTTATGTCATGTTTTCTGCGGCAGCTCAGTAATATTGTATAATTTTATGAATTTTTTAACTATTCTGTAGATATACTTTATAAAAGATCAATGTTACGAAATACCGAAAGCCGCTTAGTTTTATGACAGGAATTTTAAAACCCATTTACAAATTATCAGTATGATTGCTGCGTTCACAGCGTGATGTGAGTAAATGCTACAATGCTCCTTCCTGATTTTTATCATTCGTACAAATAGGCTTTGCTTTGAAGCATATAAACCAGGCAGAACTAAGCTGTACGTAGAACTTGGTCTCTGCATGCATCATCTATGCATCACAGTATGGGAAGAGAAATTGTTCTACTTGTCGTATAGATACTGACGCTCAGAAAATGGCAAAATTCAAAAAAGTCCGAACCACTTATCAAGCGTCCGTGTTTGAAGGGGCTACAAATGTATTCCCGAATGCAAAAGACGAGGAATTTTAATGTGATGAAGTATAAATCGGCGAAGCAAATAATAATGCTGCAACCAAGAGAATGCTCTACGGCTCTTCTCTCTTGTCAGCTCCAGAGTGTGAACACGAAACAAGCGCCGTGTGGGCCATAATATAATCAACACCTCAGTGACATAAGTAGTCTCGCAAATTCCGTTCACAGGTACTCTAATTAAAGATTCCTGGCTACTACAATCTGCGTTGCGGCCGATATAAACACAGCTAGAAATGACGAATTCGATTTTGAAGCATTTTATATAAAATTTAACTAGCTAATCATTGAGTTTGAGAAGTCCAAGGCACATATTAATTTGATATTTTTATTCAAGCATGACCAGTTCCGGTTGCATTCAAGTAATCAGGTCAGCTGGAAGCGTTTTGCTTTAACAGTGATAAATATTAATAAATTTTTAGACGCAGTTTGCAGCTGCACTTCATAAAGCCAAAGTACATAGTATGCACTAGCGATGTACGATGTAATGCGTGAGTAAACTTTTAAGTAACCCCGCCAACCATCCTATTCTGTCTTTATCGATATCGAATCGCAAACCCTTGTTACGGAAAACAGGCTTAATTTCATCCGGTTTTTCCCTAACCGAAAATTAGAAAAATCAAATTAAATGCCAGAAATTAGACCTTGTGTTCGAATAAAATTTTGATGATTTCAATTTGCAGAAATTCTGTTCCCTAATGTAATATCATTTAAATTTGGATTATACAGTGTTCGCGAACAAATGTAATGCAACAGTGATGTCACAAACAAATCGTCAAATTTTGGTTCTCAAACATTTGGGTAATTTTACTTCAACTTTCGCGAACACAAAATGGTTAGATATGAATCGCGAGCGCTGTGTTCGCGAACAGTTTTACGTGAATTTCAATTGACCAAAAAGCGTTCCGCCGCAAATTTTATCCAAAAATACTAAATAGGATGGTTGCCGCGGTCATTTTAAGTTTAGTCGCGCATAAGTTATGTTTACTCATATATGATATATATGTAACAGTAATATAATTTTAGTCAATGTTATGTAATCATTCATGGCTTACATCGATTGATTTTTGAAGCTTTTCCATTTCCTCGGCTTCTTTGCCTGCTTTGAGAAGAGGCTTTACCATTCCGTACAGCTTAAACCAAACCCACGTACGTAGCTCGCACCACGAACGAATATTTTTCTGTAGTATCGTGTATCCAGCCATTTGAGCTTGGCGATCTTTAGCCTCGATTTGTGCAAGATACCATCGAATTTTCGCTTGAAGACCAGTAATTAATTTAGCAAGAGCTTCGTCACGAGCGTCTTCAAGATGAGCCAGTACCCCGGCTTTAAAGAAAACCTAAATAATTGAAATAGAACGTAATGTCTCTTATTTTAGTGAAATTTGTGAAATTTAGTTTTATTGCAGTTAAATTGTGACCTTCAATGGCGTGCAGAGACGTTATAGTTGGAACGTTTCCATATCTCGGGAGGCCAGCTCCAATCATGTAAGGCCCATTGCATCTTTACGCGTACCCAAGCAACTATAGTGGGAGAGGGAACGTAGTCCCCAGGGTACCGCTATTTCAACGTTCCTGGCGACATTTCCTCACTAGCCGAAGTTATGATTTTGAGTAAATTGGAAGCAGGTACATTGTTCAAGCAAATAGTATCATAGCAGCAGTTGCATTATATTGGCGTGCGTGACTTTTGCTGTGACAGTATCAGTGTACTATCATAACTACGTAGTTATTTCATCAAGTAGGCCAGTTCAGTCCGATAATCGTTAGTAGTTTGATTTTAAAAGAAACAAATATATTTCTTTTCCATAGAAAATAAACACAATGACTTTAACAAAACATCAATGTAAAACCATAACAGGTTGGAGATTGATCCCGCAAAAATCTTTATTCATCAAAGTTGTATATCTCCGTGAGCTCATGCTGCATAGTGGTCTTCGTTTTACGATGCGGAACTTGTCTCGCCAGACGTGAGCTACGAAACACTGGAACACTGTATGGCCAAATTTGATGAAGAACTCTTAAAACCAGTTTTGTATTTCGAACTGGAAGATCGGATCGAAGCTGTTAGCGTTCAACTAAAGTGCATATTGGCATGTGTAATAACTAGAAACTCGCAAGCGAGGGTGAAATGAATCGAGCATTGTTTCATTTTTCAGGTATCATTTTGTATAAGCACCTTTAACTGGCTGTGTTTGATGTATACCACCATAAAGCCTCTTGAACCATCAATCTATTCAAAATCCGAAAACCTCGTCGACCCTAAAACCATCAAAAACAACTGACAAAGCTTCAAGTATTTGTGCTGCTCTCTAAACTGAAGCATTTCATGACAAGTCCTTTCTTTTGCACCTCCTGTTATCTCTGTGGCGTTAGAAAGTGTTCCGAGTTACTAGTTTCTTCTGTGCTCTTATTGTTTTTCGGCGATTTGAACTGTTCACGAGCAAGTTTTTTTCCTCACATTTTTTGTTTTGGTTCTTATGCTTTGTTTTCGGTTCAGCTAGAATTGTAATGTATAGAATTCTAGCTAAAATTTAAAATCTGACACACTGAAAGTTTTTAAAAATTAGCTAATTAATGAATAATATCAACTAATTAGCTAATTAATTAATTAAAATTAAATTGATAAAATCATAGAGCTTTAAAAGCCACATATCCATTGTTAAGAGTAATCGAAAACCTGCGTAAAAATCAGCTATTTTGGGTGACTTTAAAATATGCATAAAATTAACCTAATTGGCTAATTAATGAATGAACTAATTAGCACATACGGCCAAGTTTTAGAGTTTCAAAAATATCATATTCGTGATCAGCAACATAGAAAATCCCGGGGTTCAAATTTTTTCATTTCTGATCACTTTGAAAATTTTCGAAAAAGCAAATTAATAATTAATTAGTAATTAGCTAATTGACTAACTAATTAGTATGTTTATAATATGCTCGAATAGTAATAACCACCGGATTCGTAATTAGCACTGCGAGATATAGTATACGCTATAAAATAATAGCTTTACACTAATTATTTCATTGAAAAATAAGCAATTTTTTTGAAAATGCAAAAAATTGACTAACATGCTTAACCAGTGAGTTAATTACAAATTAACTAAAACAAATTTTGACTAAACTATATCCCTTGCACCTGAAAGATATTAGGCGTTTTGAACAAAAAAAATTTAAAATCAGCCCTATAGTTATTGAACTGTTCATCGGACGGACAGACAAAGCTCTAATTTTACGACCTCTGACGAAAACAAAAACGCTTCGCTCAATTAGAATTCATCTATGTGAAGATAGGTTTATGAGTTACACCGACAGACTAAAAGTAAACTCCCAGTCTACCGGAAAGGTGCTCGCTTCGCTCGATCGTTTAAAAAGCCAGGTTAATAAGATATGTTAATTATTTTGGTCTCTGCACTCGTGATTGTTCTGCTACTGAATCCTACTCTTAATCCTTGAAAACCGGTCCTCTTGAATTGGATGAATTTTGCCTGAAGTTTTTCGGCAGCAAATTTTTTACAGAATCAACATTTTTCTTCCAATCTCGGCACTGTTTTACGTGGAGTTGTGCCGGTCAAATTTACCGGAATTTCAGGACATTGGGTTCGGATACACAGCAATTCAAAATCCATATGTCAAAAAGATAAAAAATGGTCTTCTTGGTTGCAAGTATCGTGGCGTACAGTTTTTGTATTGAAACTGTAGCAACCGATTTTTAGTAGAACTAAGATAAGTCTATTTATGAGTCTTACCTTTTGAGTTTAGTAAGAATTTTTGAAGCTTATTTACCACTACTTAACTATTAGGTCAACATGTTTGATTAGCAATGCTTTATGAAAATATATCATGATAGTAATGGAAATGTGCACTGTTGCAGGATTGAACTTAGTGTTACCGATACGATATTGCTCTGTATCAAAACTTTGTTATTTTCAATGACTTGTGCCATCGCCCGTGCACATTTGCCTGCATCCTGGCTTGATTTCGCAGCGTCAGCAGCCAAATAATGCATACTGGAAATAAAAACATAGAATACACGTATCAAGTTCGTTTCATTCAGTTTTTAAAATGAAAGAAGAATGGCACATTCTACTTCTGTGAATCGCGGTAGCTATGACATCTTTGATGCTCGACCGTTTGTGTAGGCAAAGATAGCTATCTATGTGTCATCAGAATTGGAAGATGTCCTTATCGTTAAACATAGGAATACATTGCTAAAAATATAAAAATATATTTGGGTATGCTTAGTGTCGATAGCTGTGTTCCACTCAATAGAAATGCCACTATATTTTCCTCTACCCTATATTTGATTGGTGTCACAGTTTCTATATCAACGTAATATTTGTTAATTTAATTTTATTTCCGCCTTTATGTTCAATTTTTACTGTCGTACTTTTTACAGCAAATGGACCTCGTCAACGTTAGTAGGTCACATATTGCCAACTATCACCAAAAATGGAACACTAAAATGTATATATAATTGCAAAAAATTGAATGAATGTGTTCAGTTATGTTTTTCATTTGATTTATATATTTATTCAACCGCGTAAAATGGTTTAGTAAAATTTGTACTAAGCCTCTCGGTCGGCGAATTCCAACTATCGCAGAAACTGTACTTTAATGACCTTGAAAAAGAAGCAAAAAGTAAAACCAAAAAGAATTACATGTCTTATCGCCTAGCTATGTAACAAAATTTCCAATTATTATTTTGCCACAATATATATTTCAAAAAATAATATATAGGCTTTTGATTGTATCGTCGCACAGTGCAGCTTGGACACAGCCAAAACTAGTAAAAGGCCCAACTAGAGTACAATATTGTTGCGGAAAATTAATATAATGGATTATTTTTTTTTGTAAAGCTGTGGAATTGGTAAAAAATTGCGTATTTTCTTCGAAATTAGTGCACTAAAGGCCCATCGGTAGTTAGGAATAAGTTCTTATACGTGATACACAGTAATTAGTAAATAAACAACTATATATATATTATCTAAATACTTTATGCAAAGGTGCCGATGGAAGGGGAAGGGTTACCCGCCTAAAAGTCCGACCCAGCAAAACCAAATCTACCTACTGTTCTGATGGCTCTGCACCACTCCTGTGTTAAAAATTACCACGCATAAGGCGCGCTACGCAATATAGGGTGAAAATTCGCGAAAATTGGGGTAAAATTGAAAAAATAGGAGAAATTAGTAGAAATTATCCCAAATTGGAAATATTGAGAAAATTTTCAGCACAATTGCGAAAAATTTTGAGTTCCTAAATTTCAAAAATGTACGCGCCTGGCTTACCTCCCGAAGAAATTCCACCCACGCCAACGATCTGCTTCCACTAAACAGACAAATTTTCGACATTATGACATTAGGGAATAAGTCATCTATATTTTTCAACCGAACAAAATCCGCTACTATAAGCTCGTATCAAAGCATGGCTTGTAATTAAACTGCTGCAATATAATCCTTAACTTATCAGTGCGATTGCATTCAATATTTAGCCGTATGTGTAAGTATATACTATATCTATCTGGTTTAATAAATGTCCCTAGATATTAAAAAAGTGTAATAATGACAATCCAACTGTCGAAACGAGGCACCCAGTTGCCATATTTTAACTAACCGCTGCTTGAAATCCTGATGAGTACATCTGTTGGGAAACCCTTTGCGACAAATGCGAATACCTTCAAGCACCCCGTTACATGTCAGTTGATTCATACACAGACCGGCGTCGATAAGACCTATAATTAAAGTAAAGCTGCGGTTTTACTATAGTTGAGTCTATAAAACAAAAGGCTTGTTTGAGCCCAATATCACATACTAACAACTATGTGCCAAGTCATGCCTTCGGTATTTGATAATTTATGAAATTCGGCGGAAGATTCTTCTAAATTGTAGTACTGGAAATTGATAATTTTTTATTTACGAACTTTACATAATACAAACCAGCCCTTGCTTTCAATTTAAACATATTGTTGCGAATATTGTAAAATATTGGGAAACACAGCAAAAGTTTGCTTGAAAATTAGATAGCCAATTATACGTTGAGTGTATAAGCGATCGACTTTTACACATGAAATCACTATCATTTACACATTCAGCACCAGTGAAAGCCCTTTTTAAGACAAAATTATTGAAAACATCTTTTTGTTTCCTTAAAAATGTAAAACGCTTCTCGATATTAATGAATGTGATTACTCAGCCGGGTTTTGATGCTCATAAATACCTTTATTACAGAAAAAATCCATCTATTTCAAACTTACTACGACTGTTCATATCTGAAGAACTGTATCCGTACTTACATACTCTCGGTGAGTTACCACCTGAGGTTCGCTTCGCCACGGGAAGGTCGTCTAGCCCGCCTCAGAACCTATAGGCACCGTAGGGGCCGCACTTTCCTCTATTCTGCCCTTCCGGCCGTCTGATCCCTCTGGGAGGCCGAAGGCCTTCCGAGGATCTGGCTGAAGGTCCGAGCACTTGGTGCCTCGAACCTTGAACATATATGCCGTAGAATAATCTAAAACTCAATTCGTTTTAATAACCTTCTGTGTTAATCTGTAAAAACCCAACAAACTTATGTTTCGAACAGTGTAATCGGAATAGCTATGTCAGAAAGCTATTTATTCGCCAGAAATTCATATTTGACGAGATCAGTTATATTTATCATATCACATATCCGACCCCTGGAGTCCTCATACTGTTAAAAAATTGCATGCGGCAAATGTCTCGAATTTCGCCGACTATATTTAAGTCGAAACACTGTGCTATCCCGCTAAATTAATGCCGTCGAAAGTTATATTATCAACTTCATAAGTGCTTAAATCATAAGTCATAAAAAACTATATATGCTTTATAAGTTTAAAAAAATTTAATATATGTACGTCTTGACACAGACCAGAACCACCTTTACAATGTTTGCCTTGTAAATTGTATATTAGACAGACATTGACATCATGAAGGCATTCACTCTTATTGCTTGATTCGATAATACCTATTTCGTTATATAGCTAACAATTAGCTGGGAATGCTTGTAAATTTATCACAATTAAAGATACGAATAATAGTAAATTATATCATCGCAAATTCATACATTTAGTACCAACTATGGTAAATGTCATATACAAAGAATTTTATTATGTAATTCAAACGACACATCAGTTCTAAACCCATGAAAATGTGCCTTCGTCCACTGCTTCTCAATTATTTCAACTCATACTCGGAACATGGATACATGACTTTCCGTCTTATTCTAGGAGTTTCGGCTGTGTGGCAAATTCGTGTATCTAGAACAATAGAGCAATTATACTCTATCAGTAAGTACTACATGCTGTCTCGTATTTGTTTGTAAAATAAATGTTATTTTTGCGTTTTTCTAACAATTCCGCAAAAAACAAGCTACGGTAACGATGTGTCTCAAAATGAGCTTCCCAAGGATAAATACTACTGTGACACTCTTCTCTTAGAAGAAAAATGTTTCTATTACAATGGAAAAATCTCTGTACAGATGTAGTTTCAGACAGTGTAGCTTGTTCAAATATTGAGTTGAAACCATTTATTCAAAATACAGAATCCATCTCTGGACGTACTGGACTGAAGTAAGCCATGTCATGCTTTCCTGTGCAAATACATTATATTCAATCATGATCGAGCAAAATTAGCACAAACAATATTTATGGGCTTACACTGACGGTAATACCTTTCTAGTATAATTGCAAGTTTGTGAAATATAGAAAACTGTTTCTGTCCTTGTGGTTATTTTTTCACATCAGATAATGTCAAAAGTATCAAATGAAACTAAAGAAATATATAATTTTTCACAAGTAGTTTCACCTGATTTCTTAAGTTCGTTCGGAATAATGCAGCGAATAAAATGAGGATGAGTTGTGTGCAACATTCCCATCAAATTGTTTAGAGATTCCTAAAACAGATATATAACAAACACATTATTCTAAATGCGATATGAATATCGGGCGCTGTGAATGAATTAATTTAACAACTTCTTTAAAAGAATGCCTAAAATCGACCCATGAGATTTAAAAATATATATTTGGCCAAAAATGGACTCGAACTATGGCAACCATCTGGATCGGAGTAGAAAGTATGAAAAATGAGATATTGCGTTGCGTGCCAAAAAATGAAGATGAATTGAAAATTTGGCTTAATTTGACTTAAGGGGCCAGAAGTTACATCGATAGAAAAACAGATTATGCCGTGGTTTTCGGGTTGACAGTCCTCCCGACTTTAGGATTAGGCTTAGTATAGGGCACATATAAGGACGCTAGCTTATACTAAGGCTATGCTTAGGATATCGGGCACGGCATAGCATGCATTTCGCTTCCGCACCTAAAAGTTACACTGGCGGAAAATTTTTTATTGCCATTTCAGATTCACCGCTTCAACAATTTCATAAAAACTTAATGTGATTCTAAATTAGGCACCGATACTATAATTGTCAGGGTGCTCATGGAGATCTCCAAGGAGATATGTATGGAGATTATTTCATTTTTGTAGAAATCTTAACTCCGCAGTGGGGATAATTTAACGCCAACAGGTGACGCAATTACAACACCCCGAGTGGAAGGTTATGCTATGTTTTGACCCACTGCTGACATCGACAAAGGCTAATGGCAAAAATCATGGGTTAGCTGTAGACGGATCTCTGCTATGACCACATTGGGTATATGCCCACTGTATCCCGAGACCGCAATGGCCGCGCCAGCATGCTGAGACAGGTGGCAGCCACAAACACCAGGCTTTCTGCTAAATGCATCATCTATTAACGATTGCAAACGCACTGAAGCTAGATACATGACCTCTCTATGTTTACAGATGATACAACGCTCTCATGCCAAATTATTTGATCAGATACACTGCCTCCCTGGATCATACATCTCTTCCAACTCCAGATACAAAACTATCTGGCAAATTGTTCACTGTTTTTTAGCCAGATACGATTCCTCTTGTCTGGTTGCTTCAAAAAATTAGCTGCGAGGTGACGACGAGATCTTTGATTCATCCGGATCATCATCGGATTCATAGCCGGCCGGAGGCTAGTTTTCGACAATACGTGCTTTCACTTTTATTCTTCCGTCATGTCGATGTCTCGAATCGATTATCTATTTTTCTATCGTATTGTAAGTACATGAACGATTTAACAACCCTCGGTCGAGTTGACTTTTAAAGTTTTGAAAGTAACATTCCAGAGAAATTGTATCATCTACAGTGGTTATGTATATGGTCAGATCATTTTGCATTAGAGCATTGTATGATACATTAAACCTAGATAGGTCTTATATATAGAAACCAGTGCCCATCTAAGCTCTTAAGGGTTACTATATATAGCAGGATTCCGGGGGCCCGTGGCTGCTCTCTGCTCAGCTTTTGGCGAAACCATATGGCGATGGGGTGTACAGCAGTCACGCCCACCGTGGACCATAGTAGAGACAAACCACGATAGCGGCAGCGTCTAAAACCTCCATTTAATGATTTATATCATGCCAGCGTTAAATTATATATAAACCGCAAAATGTTCCGGCATAAGTCTAATATCCGGGCCCAGAATTGAAAAAAATTTTTGCTCCCAATTTGCCTAAATTTTTCATACGGGGGTTTTCCATTATGGGGAATTCATTTTTTACACTTTAAGCGAAAAAAAATTTTATGACCAAAAAAATTATTTTAGAACCAAAAAATTTTGAAAAAAAATTTTTGCCGAATTTCACCGAAAAACCATTTTTTCGATGCCAACAGAAAAATCAACATATTCAACTTACTTTTTGGATTTGATGCAGTGCAGCTTGGTGAGCGCAACTAAGCAGCATCTCTTAAATTTCGTCGAGAGTCCTTCTTCATAATACACTTTGCGAACATAGAGCTGGAATTCGGGCGTCCCTCCTCCTTTTGCTGGCTTGGGACAGTCAAGCAAATCTTTGCTTGGCGGAGTTTCCGCCCCATACCCCGTCCTACCACCCACTGGGCGCTGCGTTGCTGGCTGTCTTAGCTAACACATGAATTCATCCAAGTGGCTGGGGACCATCGCGTCAGTTGTGCCGTACATTGCTTTGAATTTCTGTTTTGCGTTCCGCCACATGCATTCAACATGGTTGGTATGCGCCCCCCATAAGCGGATCAACAAAGTGGTGCGAATGGTTAACGGTTTCGTGGAAGTACCGCAAACCGTTGAGACCATTATAAGCGCGCCACTCATCTGAGTGCACCGTAGAGCCCGGCGCGATGACTCGTTGGACAATCGGTAGCAGGGTTGCTGCCAGAACGGTCGTCGACAAAGCACAAATAGCCCTCCTTTACAAGGACATCATATATGCCGAAGACCCAAAGTTCACGCTGCAGTCTGCCGCGGTTGTATTTCCGTTTGACCATGACGCTCTCGTCTATTTGGCAGACAGCCCCGGGACCGCCAAGGCGAACTGGATCTTGCAAAAGCTTCCAGCTACAGATATCACGGAGGTACTGCATGTAATCAATAACCGTATTGTGCGCCACGTTTACGAGGAATTCAATCTGCTTGTATTTGACCTCCGCGGCCCAGAAGTAGATCAGCATGACGACCTTCTTTGGCGGCAATCTGGTGGTTGCGAAGTAACTGTTGGTCAAAATACTTTGCTTGGCATGCTTTTGGGGGCAACGCCACTTGAAACCAGCCACACAGGCATCCCGTGTCATGGTCATTTCACGTGCACAAACCGGACACTCATCTTGAGTGTGTATTATGTTATGCCGCTGCAAAAATGCAACGGCAGCTCGTTCGTCCCTTTGACTGTTCTGTTATCTCAAAAACATCCAAAAAGTAAGTTGAATATGTTGATTTTTCTGTTGGCATTCAAAAAATGGTTTTGGGGAATTTCGGCAAAAAAAAATTTTTTTCAAAATTTTTTAAAGTCAAAAAAAAATTTTTTTTTGGTCAAAAAATTTTTTTTCGCTAAAAGTGTCAAAAATGAATTCCCCATACTGGGAAACCCCCGTATGCAAAATTTTAGGCAAATCGGAGCAAAAAAGTTTTTCTCATTTCTTGGGCCCCGACATTAGACTTATGCCAAATGTTCCTATTGAGGTGCCCGCGGAAATCTTCATGGAGTTCTCGCGAACATTTCACGGAGATTCAGTAGAGATCAGAATTTCGTTACCATGCGCATCCTGCTAAGTTTACAACCAGGCAAAGTTTTAATCGATGTTTACGCTTATTAAAATAATCTTTAATACATTGAACATTTAGGGAAATTTAGAGTGTCAATATATTAAAAGGGAGTCAACGAGAATAGGTCCTTTAACGTCATTACAGAGCTCACATTATAACGAACTATAAAGACCCAAGATAGACAAATAGTTTCACTTACGCGATACAGCATCGACACTGTCATAAACGCAGCGGATTTACCTTTCTTCTTACTCCCCACCGCCGCCTTCTGAAAACAATTTGTTACTTGCACTGCAAAATCCTTATATATGTCACAAAGATATAAACGTAACATAAATCGCTATGAAATTTAGAATGTTGCATAAACAGATGTGAAACTAGAAACCTTCCGTTTTGCAATAGAAAATGGTTATTTATGTTTTAGACTTCACTATACCTCGGCTCATATTTTGTTACTTTGCTTAAGTCAGACAAAGCCACATAGAAGTTCAGTTATAACGATTAAACTTTACGTAATCGTAGCTTGTCGAATAATTAGTTTTATTCTTCTAACGCCTGCAGTAGTTCACAACAATTGATTACGTTTTAAAGCGTTGCTCTAACAAAATCCGATGGGTGCTGCACAATTTTACGTGTGCTCATGTTCGCTCGCTTTGCGACGAAACTTCAGGTATCCGATTAATAGCTCTGAAATAGCTCAATGGCTAGCAAACATGATTTTCACTCGGACGTCGGGTTACCCCTCTAAGGGTTGGACCCTCAAGCCAAATTCGCCACTGAAGACTCCGCACCAGCAGCCCATCCTCCCCATCCGAAAGCATGGAGCATTTTTGCGAAATCATGCACAAATTGGATGAAAATTGGAGCATGGGAGAAGTTACCGCAATTGGGCAAAAATTAAAGAAAATTTTACTAAAATTGCTAAAAATTTTCAAGTTGCTAGCGAAATTTCAAAACTTTACGAATCCTCCCAGCCCTCACGACCTCTCTATCCGCCCACCGTCTATCCCCAAGCCGACGGACATTCGACACTTATTAATTATATATGGCTTTGCTTTATACATACCTTTTGCTTTCTTTGCTGCTTCCTCTTGTGTTGTATAGTCAGCCCAACATTTTTTCATCAACTCCATATGTGGCGTTCCTTTGAGAACCGAAACTGACGTGTCGTTAAGTGGATCTTTATTCTTTTCAAGCCACGCTGTTACATTGTACCTGACCTGTATAGCAATAGTTTTCAAAGCAAATACTGAATTCAATAATGAATTTAGCAAAACTTTCGACATGAGCTGGCACTATGCCAAGCTCTGGAAATTTAGCTAGTAAAATGTGCCATAGCTCAATTAGTATATTTTAAAATTTCGATTTTAATTATAACAGTCTTTTAGGATAAATTAGTAAATTTTGAAATGTCCCAAACAATGTATATTTATATGGCCTTTGCCAACATCGTAACACAATTATTTTTATTTTTGTAACACCATTATTTTTGAATTATTTCAAAAGTTTAGATCTCAAAATATACTAAAATTTATAAAAATTTGTCATTTTGCAAATTTGTAAATTATTTGTAGTTGAAATTCGGCGCTCTCAAAAACAAACTTTTAGATACAACACATCTTGGACTCATTTTTTCGAAAACTTCAATTTTAGATCATCTTCCGTTATAAAACATTTAAATTTGTTCATTTCTTTTGTAATTGTCCATAGCAGTAGAAAGGGTCGAGTGATGCAGCTAATTTTAGATTCCGCATATAGGTATTTATAAACATTTGCTTATACCACTTCCGTTGTCCATAGAAGTAGAGAGGGTCGAGTGATGCAGCTAATTTTAGATTCCGCATATAGGTATTTATAAGCATTTGCTTATACCACTTCCGTTGTCCATAGCAGTAGAAAGGCTCGAGTGATGCAGCTAATTTTAGATTCCGCATATAGGTATTTATAAGCATTTGCTTATACCACTTCCGTTGTCCATAGCTGTAGAAAGGGTCGAGTGATGCAGCTAGTTTTAGATTCCGCATATAGGTATTTATAAGCATTTGCTTATACCACTTCCGTTGTCCAATGCAGTAGAAAGGGTCGAGTGATGCACCTAATTTTAGATTCCGCATATAGGTATTTATAAGCATTTGCTTATACCACTTCCGTTGTCCAAAGCAGTAGAAAGGGTCGAGTGATGCAGCTAATATTAGATTCCGCATATACGTATTTATAAGCATTTGCTTATACCACTTCCGTTGTCCATAGCAGTAGAAAGGGTCGAGTGAGGCAGCTAATTTTAGATTCCGCATATAGGTATTTATAAGCATTTGCTTATACCACTTCCGTTGTCCAAAGCAGTAGAAAGGGTCGAGTGATGCAGCTAATTTTAGATTCCGCATATAGGTATTTATAAGCATTTGCTTATACCACTTCCGTTGTCCATAGCAGTAGAAAGGGTCGAGTGATGCAGCTAATTTTAGATTCCGCATATAGGTATTTATAAGCATTTGCTTATACCACTTCCGTTGTCCAAAGCAGTAGAAAGGGTCCAGTGATGCAGCTAATTTTAGATTCCGCATATAGATATTTATAAGCATTTGCTTATACCACTTTCGTTGGGGACCAGTGATTGAACAACCAATGCTATCAGTCTTAAATTTAGAATTCTTCGGACCGTTGCTTCTTCAAGTGGTTTAAATGTGTTGGCCCAAGCGCTGACTTCTCATCTTATCGATAAATTATTTTGTTATGCAAATTCATTATACAAAAATTAATTTAAGAGCTTCAGATAGCGTAGACAGTTATTTTGGAACTTCGCCACTCGAGGCGCTTATTATGGTAATTTAAGAATTGGTAGTTTATGGATATATTTGACTTATGTGTTCACAGTAAATGTATAATAACTTATAAGATGGACCAAAAATCTTTGTATATAACCCGAACATATTTGTAGTACCATTGACGGATACATTTGAATAATTCGATTATTTCTAAGCAAATTAAATTGTCACAAGCGTCCATGAGATGTGAGCTGCATATAACCTTGGCCAGAAACTGTGTTTTGAAGGGCATTTCGTGCTTACTTGTATTGGGAGAAGTTTTTTCTTACAGTAACTTGGATAACTTTGTCTTGTGTGCGTACGGAATTAAAAAGTTTCGGTTTTTGATAACGTCATGTCATATGCTACAATTTATACATTCATGTGTACTTTCTCTACGGACGTGGTGGATATTAATACTAAAATGTTTCAACGTTGCTTTGTTTAAATATTATAATACTGTAAAACAATTATAATTACGTTTTAGCATTGAGCAGTAATTCATGTTGCCGAATTTTCACTACAGCTAAATTAAAAATATATAAATGCTATAAAATAGTAATAACGTACTAACGAGAAAGCTCATGAAAAATATTCTGCAGATACAGAATCAACTAACATAAACAATAGTTATTTTTTAGACTAACAATTCCAGCATAATGCCCCAGAGCAAAATGGGCTTCTGCTTGTTTGCCCTTTGGTGGTTTTGGCTTTTGGAAATTGTTGTGTTTTCCCAAGTACTTGTCGATCATTTTGTCGGCATAACTTTGATCGGAGCCTTTGGGAACGACACACTCTTCGTCTAACATACTGATGACACCTTGTGGCTGAAATTCAATACAATTGATTTCATTGAAAATTATGGTGTGTAATATTTTCTCAACTACTTGTCGATCATTTTGTCGGCGTAACTTTGCTCGGATCCTTTGGGAACGACACACTCTTCGTCTAACATACTAATGACACTTTGTGGCTGAAATTCAATACCATTGATTTCATTGAAAATTGTGGTGTGTAATGTGTCATCGTGCTGCTGAATATCAATTCAATATATATATATATCTCTTTTTTACATAATTTATCTAAGATTCTTAAAAATTGTGAGTTTTAGAGTGAATATTAGTTGCCATCTTTAAAAAAATTTTTCGGCTCACCTGCCGGGGTACTATAGTGAAACCTTACAAAATAATGGCTCAACAGTACAATATTTAGGAAGATAGTAGTTACCCCTATGAGCACCAATCACCTAAATTTATTTCAGCATGAGTTTCATATCTTTGTTTAACTTTATCAACAACTAGTACACGCCAAATGAAATTCATAACGAACTGTTTAATTTTAGGGTAATGAGTAGTTCAGTGAAGCGAATACAAAATTTTTTAAAGATGGCAACTAATATTCACTCTAAAACTCACAATTTTTAAGAATCTTAGATAAATTATGTAAAAAAGAGATATATATATATATTGAATTGATATTCAGCAGCACGATGACACATTACACACCACAATTTTCAATGAAATCAATGGTATTGAATTTCAGCCACAAAGTGTCATTAGTATGTTAGACGAAGAGTGTGTCGTTCCCAAAGGATCCGAGCAAAGTTACGCCGACAAAATGATCGACAAGTAGTTGAGAAAATATTACACACCATAATTTTCAATGAAATCAATTGTATTGAATTTCAGCCACAAGGTGTCATCAGTATGTTAGACGAAGAGTGTGTCGTTCCCAAAGGCTCCGATCAAAGTTATGCCGACAAAATGATCGACAAGTACTTGGGAAAACACAACAATTTCCAAAAGCCAAAACCACCAAAGGGCAAACAAGCAGAAGCCCATTTTGCTCTGGGGCATTATGCTGGAATTGTTAGTCTAAAAAATAACTATTGTTTATGTTTATCTTATTCTGTATCTGCAGAATATTTTTCATGAGCTTTTCGTTAGTACGTTATTACTATTTTATAGCATTTATATATTTGTAATTTAGCTGTAGTGAAAATTCGGCAACATGAATTACTGCTCAATGCTAAAACGTAATTATAATTGTTTTACAGTATTATAATATTTAAACAAAGCAACGTTGAAACATTTTAGTATTAATATCCACCACGTCCGTAGAGAAAGTACACATGAATGTATAAATTGTAGCATATGACATGACGTTATCAAAAACCGAAACTTTTTAATTCCGGACGCACAAGACAAAGTTATCCAAGTTACTGTAAGCAAAGAGTTCTCCCAATACAGAGTAAGCACGAAATGCCCTTCAAAACACAGTTTCTGGCCAGGGTTATATGCAGCTCACATCTCATGGACGCTTGTGACAATTTAATTTGCTTAGAAATAATCGAATTATTCAAATGTATCCGTCAATGGTACTACAAATATGTTCGGGGTATATACAAGATTTTTGGTCCATCTTATAAGTTATTATACATTTACTGTGAACACATGAGTCAAATATATCCATAAACTACCAATTCTTAAATTACCATAATAAGCGCCTCGAGTGGCGAAATTCCGAAATAACTGTCTACGCTATCTGAAGCTCTTAAATTAATTTTTGTATAATGAATTTGCATAACAAAATAATTTATCGATAAGATGAGAAGTCAGCGCTTGGGCCAACACATTTAAACCACTTGAAGAAGCAACGGTCCGAAGAATTCTAAATTTAAGACTGATAGCATTGGTTGTTCAATCACTGGTCCCCAACGAAAGTGGTATAAGCAAATGCTTATAAATATCTATATGCGGAATCTAAAATTAGCTGCATCACTGGACCCTTTCTACTGCTTTGGACAACGGAAGTGGTATAAGCAAATGCTTATAAATACCTATATGCGGAATCTAAAATTAGCTGCATCACTCGACCCTTTCTACTGCTATGGACAACGGAAGTGGTATAAGCAAATGCTTATAAATACCTATATGCGGAATCTAAAATTAGCTGCATCACTCGACCCTTTCTACTGCTATGGACAACGGAAGTGGTATAAGCAAATGCTTATAAATACCTATATGCGGAATCTAAAAATTAGCTGCCTCATCTCACCCTTTCTACTGCTATGGACAATGGAAGTGGTATAAGCAAATGTTTATAAATACGGTATATGCGGAATCCAATATTAGCTGCATCACTCGACCCTTTCTACTGCTTTCGACAACGGAAGTGGTATAAGCAAATGCTTATAAATACCTATATGCGGAATCTAAAATTAGGGCATTACTCGACCCTTTCTACTGCATTGGACAACGGAAGTGGTATAAGCAAATGCTTATAAATACCTATATGCGGAATCTAAAACTAGCTGCATCACTCGACCCTTTCTACAGCTATGGACAACGGAAGTGGTATAAGCAAAAGAGTATCAATACCTATATGCGGAATCAAAATTAGCTGCACTCACCTGAGCCTTTCTACTGCTATGGACAACGAGAAGTGGTATAAGCAAATGCTTATAAATACCTATATGCGGAATCTAAAATTAGCTGCATCACTCGTACCCTCTCTACTTCTATGGACAAACGGAAGCGGTATAAGCAAATGTCTATAAAGACCTATATGCCGAATTAAAATTAGCTGCATCACTCGACCCTTTCTACTGCTATGAAACAATTACAAAAGAAAATGAACAAATTTAAATGTTTTATAACGGAAGATGAACTGAAAATTGAAGTTTTCAAAAATGATTCCAAAGATGTGTTGTATCTAAAAGTTTGTTTTAGAGAGCGCCCGAATTTCAACTACAAATAATTTACAAATTTGCAAAATGACAAATTTTTATAAATTTTAGTATATTTTGAGATCTAAACTTTTGAAATAATTCAAAAATAATGGTGTTACAAAAATAAAAATAATTGTGTTACGATGTTGGCAAAGGCCATATAAATATACATTGTTTGGGACATTTCAAAATTTACTAATTTATCCTAAAAGACTGTTATAATTAAAATCGAAATTTTAAAATATACTAATTGAGCTATGGCACATTTTACTAGCTAAATTTCCAGAGCTTGGCATAGTGCCAGCTCATGTCGAAAGTTTTGCTAAATTCATTATTGAATTCAGTATTTGCTTTGAAAACTATTGCTATACAGGTCAGGTACAATGTAACAGCGTGGCTTGAAAAGAATAAAGATCCACTTAACGACACGTCAGTTTCGGTTCTCAAAGGAACGCCACATATGGAGTTGATGAAAAAATGTTGGGCTGACTATACAACACAAGAGGAAGCAGCAAAGAAAGCAAAAGGTATGTATAAAGCAAAGCCATATATAATTAATAAGTGTCGAATGTCCGTCGGCTTGGGGATAGACGGTGGGCGGATAGAGAGGTCGTGAGGGCTGGGAGGATTCGTAAATTTTTGAAATTTTGTTAGGAACTCAAAATTTTTAGCAATTTTAGTAAAATTTTCTTTAATTTTTGCCAATTTGCGGTAACTTCTTCCCAGTGACTCCAATTTTCATCCAATTTGTGCATGATTTCGCAAAAATGCTCCATGCTTTCGGATGGGGAGGATGGGCTGCTGGTGCGGAGTCTTCAGTGGCAAATTTGGCTTGAGGGTCCAACCCTTAGAGGGGTAACCCGACGTCCGAGTGAAAATCATGTTTGCTAGCCATTGAGCTATTTCAGAGCTATTAATCGGATCCCTAAAGTTTCGTCGCAAAGCGAGCGAACATGAGCACACGTAAAATTGTGCAGCACCCATCGGATTTTGTTAGAGCAACGCTTTAAAACGTAATCAATTGTTGTCGAACTACTGCAGGCGTTAGAAGAATAAAACTAATTATTCGACAAGCTACGATTACGTAAAGTTTAATCGTTATAACTGAACTTCTATGTGGCTTTGTCTGACTTAAGCAAAGTAACAAAATATGAGCCGAGGTATAGTGAAGTCTAAAACATAAATAACCATTTTCTATTGCAAAACGGAAGGTTTCTAGTTTCACATCTGTTTATGCAACATTCTAAATTTCATAGCGATTTATGTTACGTTTATATCTTTGTGACATATATAAGGACTTTGCAGTGACAAGTAACAAATTGTTTTCAGAAGGCGGCGGTGGGGGTAAGAAGAAAGGTAAATCCGCTGCGTTTATGACAGTGTCGATGCTGTATCGCGTAAGTGAAACTATTTGTCTATCTTGGGTCTTTATAGTTCGTTATAATGTGAGCTCTGTAATGACGTTAAAGGACCTATTACTCGTTGACTCCCGTTTAATATATTGACACTCTAATTTTCCTAAATGTTCAATGTATTAAAGATTATTTTAATAAGCGTAAACATCGATTACAGTTTGCTGGTTGTAAAATTAGCAGGATGCGCATGGTAACGAAATTCTGATCTCTACTGAATCTCCGTGAAATGTTCGCGGAGAACTCCATGAAGATTTCCGCGGGCACCTCAATAGGAACATTTGGCATAAGTCTAATATCGGGGCCCAAGAAATGAAAAAAATTTTTTGCTCCGATTTGCCTAAAATTTTGCATACGGGGGTTTTCCAGTATGGGGAATTCATTTTTGACACTTTTAGCGAAAAAAAATTTTTTGACCAAAAAAATTTTTTTTGACCCAAAAAATTTTGAAAAAAATTTTTTTTGCCGAAATTCACCCAAAACCATTTTTTGATGCCAACAGAAAAATCAACATATTCAACTTACTTTTTGGATGTTTTTGAGATAACAGAACAGCTAAGGGACGAACGAGCTGCCGTTGCATTTTTGCAGCGGCATAACATCATACACACTCAAGTAGAGTGTCCGGTTTGTGCACGTGAAATGACCATGACACGGGATGCCTGTGTGGCTGGTTTCAAGTGGCGTTGCCCCCAAAAGCATGCCAAGCAAAGTATTTTGACCAACAGTTACTTCGCAACCACCAGATTGCCGCCAAAGAAGGTCGTCATGCTGATCTACTTCTGGGCCGCGGAGGTCAAATACAAGCAGATTGAATTCCTCGTAAACGTGGCGCACAATACGGTTATTGATTACATGCAGTACCTCCGTGATATCTGTAGCTGGAAGCTTTTGCAAGATCCAGTTCGCCTTGGCGGTCCCGGGGCTGTCTGCCAAATAGACGAGAGCGTCATGGTCAAACGGAAATACAACCGCGGCAGACTGCAGCGTGAACGATGGGTCTTCGGCATATATGATGTCCTTGTAAAGGAGGGCTATTTGTGCTTTGTCGACGACCGTTCTGCAGCAACCCTGCTACCGATTGTCCAACGAGTCATCGCGCCGGGCTCTACGGTGCACTCAGATGAGTGGCGCGCTTATAATGGTCTCAACGGTTTGGGGTACTTCCACGAAACCGTTAACCATTCGCACCACTTTGTTGATCCGCTTACGGGGGCGCATACCAACCATGTTGAATGCATGTGGCGGAACGCAAAACAGAAATTCAAAGCAATGTACGGCACAACTGACGCGATGGTCCCCAGCCACTTGGATGAATTCATGTGTTAGCTAAGACAGCCAGCAACGCAGCGCCCAGTGGGTGGTAGGACGGGGTATGGGGCGGAAACTCCGCCAAGCAAAGATTTGCTTGACTGTCCCAAGCCAGCAAAAGGAGGAGGGACGCCCGAATTCCAGCTCTATGTTCGCAAAGTGTATTATGAAGAAGGACTCTCGACGAAATTTAAGAGATGCTGCTTAGTTGCGCTCACCAAGCTGCACTGCATCAAATCCAAAAAGTAAGTTGAATATGTTGATTTTTCTGTTGGCATCAAAAAATGGTTTTGGGTCAATTTCGGCAAAAAAAATTTTTTTACAAATTTTTTTGTTTAAAAAAAATTTTTTTTGGTCAAAAAATTTTTTTTCGCTAAAAGTGTCAAAAATGAATTCCCCATACTGGAAAACCCCCGTATGCAAAATTTTAGGCAAATCGGAGCAAAAAATTTTTTTCATTTCTTGGGCCCCGATATTAGACTTATGCCGGAACATTTTGCGGTTTATATATAATTTAACGCTGGCATGATATAAATCATTAAATGGAGGTTTTAGACGCTGCCGCTATCGTGGTTTGTCTCTACTATGGTCCACGGTGGGCGTGACTGCTGTACACCCCATCGCCATATGGTTTCGCCGAAAGCTGAGCAGAGAGCAGCCACGGGCCCCGGAATCCTGCTATATATAGTAACCCTTAAGAGCTTAGATGGGCACTGGTTTCTATATATAAGACCTATCTAGGTTTAATGTATCATACAATGCTCTAATGCAAAATGATCTGACCATATACATAACCACTGTAGATGATACAATTCTGGAATGTTACTTTCAAAACTTTAAAAGTCAACTCGACCGAGGGTTGTTAAATCGTTCATGTACTTACAATACGATAGAAAAATAGATAATCGATTCGAGACATCGACATGACGGAAGAATAAAAGTGAAAGCACGTATTGTCGAAAACTAGCCTCCGGCTGGCAATGAATCCGATGATGATCCGGATGAACAAAATATCGTCGTCACCTCGCAGCTAATTTTTTGAAGCAACCAGACAGAGGAATCGTATCCGGCTCAAAAATAGTGAACAATTTGCCAGATAGTTTTGTATCTGGAGTTGGAAGAGATGTATGATCCAGGGAGGCAGTGTATCTGATCAAATAATTTGGCATGAGAGCGTTGTATCATCTGTAAACATAGAGAGGTCATGTATCTAGCTTCAGTGCGTTTGCAATCGTTAATAGATGATGCATTTAGCAGAAAGCCTGGGTTTGTGGCTGCCACCTGCTCAGCAATCTGGCGCGGCCATTGCGGTCTCGGGATACAGTGGGCATATACCCAATGTGGTCATAGCAGAGATCCGTCTACAGCTAACCCATGATTTTTGCCATTAGCCTTTGTCGATGTCAGCAGTGGGTCAAAACATAGCATAACCTTCCACTCGGGGTGTTGTAATTGCGTCACCTGTTGGCGTTAAATTATCCCCACTGCGGAGTTAAGATTTCTACAAAAATGAAATAATCTCCATACATATCTCCTTGGAGATCTCCATGAGCACCCTGACAATTATAGTATCGGTGCCTAATTTAGAATCACATTAAGTTTTTATGAAATTGTTGAAGCGGTGAATCTGAAATGGCAATAAAAAATTTTCCGCCAGTGTAACTTTTAGGTGCGGAAGCGAAATGCATGCTATGCCGTGCCCGATATCCTAAGCATAGCCTTAGTATAAGCTAGCGTCCTTATATGTGCCCTATACTAAGCCTAATCCTAAAGTCGGGAGGACTGTCAACCCGAAAACCACGGCATAATCTGTTTTTCTATCAATGTAACTTCTGGCCCCTTAAGTCAAATTAAGCCAAATTTTCAATTCATCTTCATTTTTTGGCACGCAACGCAATATCTCATTTTTCATACTTTCTATTCCGATCCAGATGGTTGCCATAGTTCGAGTCCATTTTTGGCCAAATATATATTTTTAAATCTCATGGGTCGATTTTAGGCATTCTTTTAAAGAAGTTGTTAAATTAATTCATTCACAGCGCCCGATATTCATATCGCATTTAGAATAATGTGTTTGTTATATATCTGTTTTAGGAATCTCTAAACAATTTGATGGGAATGTTGCACACAACTCATCCTCATTTTATTCGCTGCATTATTCCGAACGAACTTAAGAAATCAGGTGAAACTACTTGTGAAAAATTATATATTTCTTTAGTTTCATTTGATACTTTTGACATTATCTGATGTGAAAAAATAACCACAAGGACAGAAACAGTTTTCTATATTTCACAAACTTGCAATTATACTAAGAAAGGTATTACCGTCAGTGTAAGCCCATCAATATTGTTTGTGCTAGATTTTGCTCGATCAATGATTGAATATAATGTATTTGCACAGGAAAGCATGACATGGCTTACTTCAGTCCAGTACGTCCAGAGATGGATTCTGTATTTTGAATAAATGGTTTCAACTCAATATTTGAACAAGCTACACTGTCTGAAACTACATCTGTACAGAGATTTTTCCATTGTAATAGAAACATTTTTCTTCTAAGAGAAGAGTGTCACAGTAGTATTTATCCTTGGGAAGCTCATTTGAGACACATCGTTACCGTAGCTTGTTTTTTGCGGAATTGTTAGAAAAACGCAAAAATAACATTTATTTACAAACAAATACAGAGACAGCATGTGGTCTTACTGATAGAGTATTATTGCTCTATTGTTCTAGATACGAATTTGCCACACAGCCGAAATTCCTAGAATTAGACGGAAAGTCATGTATCCATGTTCCGAGTATAGTTGACATCATTGAGAAGCAGTGGACGAAGGCACATTTTCATGGGTTTAGAACTGATGTGTCGTTTGAATTACATAATAAAATTCTTTGTATATGACATTTACCATAGTTGGTACTAAATGTATGAATTTGCGATGATATAATTTACTATTATTCGTATCTTTAATTGTGATAAATTTACAAGCATTCCCAGCTAATTGTTAGCTATATAACGAAATAGGTATTATCGAATCAAGCAATAAGAGTGAATGCCTTCATGATGTCAATGTCTGTCTAATATACAATTTACAAGGCAAACATTGTAAAGGTGGTTCTGGTCTGTGTCAAGACGTACATATATTAAATTTTTTTAAACTTATAAAGCATATATAGTTTTTTATGACTTATGATTTAAGCACTTATGAAGTTGATAATATAACTTTCGACGGCATTAATTTAGCGGGATAGCACAGTGTTTCGACTTAAATATAGTCGGCGAAATTCGAGACATTTGCCGCATGCAATTTTTTAACAGTATGAGGACTCCAGGGGTCGGATATGTGATATGATAAATATAACTGATCTCGTCAAATATGAATTTCTGGCGAATAAATAGCTTTCTGACATAGCTATTCCGATTACACTGTTCGAAACATAAGTTTGTTGGGTTTTTACAGATTAACACAGAAGGTTATTAAAACGAATTGAGTTTTAGATTATTCTACGGCATATATGTTCAAGGTTCGAGGCACCAAGTGCTCGGACCTTCAGCCAGATCCTCGGAAGGCCTTCGGCCTCCCAGAGGGATCAGACGGCCGGAAGGGCAGAATAGAGGAAAGTGCGGCCCCTACGGTGCCTATAGGTTCTGAGGCGGGCTAGACGACCTTCCCGTGGCGAAGCGAACCTCAGGTGGTAACTCACCGAGAGTATGTAAGTACGGATACAGGTCTTCAGATATGAACAGTCGTCGTAAGTTTGAAATAGATGGATTTTTTCTGTAATAAAGGTATTTATGAGCATCAAAACCCGGCTGAGTAATCACATTCATTAATATCGAGAAGCGTTTTACATTTTTAAGGAAACAAAAAGATGTTTTCAATAATTTTGTCTTAAAAAGGGCTTTCACTGGTGCTGAATGTGTAAATGATAGTGATTTCATGTGTAAAAGTCGATCGCTTATACACTCAACGTATAATTGGCTATCTAATTTTCAAGCAAACTTTTGCTGTGTTTCCCAATATTTTACAATATTCGCAACAATATGTTTAAATTGAAAGCAAGGGCTGGTTTGTATTATGTAAAGTTCGTAAATAAAAAATTATCAATTTCCAGTACTACAATTTAGAAGAATCTTCCGCCGAATTTCATAAATTATCAAATACCGAAGGCATGACTTGGCACATAGTTGTTAGTATGTGATATTGGGCTCAAACAAGCCTTTTGTTTTATAGACTCAACTATAGTAAAACCGCAGCTTTACTTTAATTATAGGTCTTATCGACGCCGGTCTGTGTATGAATCAACTGACATGTAACGGGGTGCTTGAAGGTATTCGCATTTGTCGCAAAGGGTTTCCCAACAGATGTACTCATCAGGATTTCAAGCAGCGGTTAGTTAAAATATGGCAACTGGGTGCCTCGTTTGCGACAGTTGGATTGTCATTATTACACTTTTTAATATCTAGGGATATTTATTAAACCAGATAGATATAGTATATACTTACACATACGGCTAAATATTGAATGCAATCGCACTGATAAGTTAAGGATTATATTGCAGCAGTTTAATTACAAGCCATGCTTTGATACGAGCTTATAGTAGCGGATTTTGTTCGGTTGAAGAATATAGATGACTTATTCCCTAATGTCATAATGTCGAAAATTTGTCTGTTTCAGTGGAAGCAGATCGTTGGCATGGGTCGAATTTCTTCGGGAGGTAAGCCAGGCGCGTACATTTTTTTGAAATTTAGGAACTTCAAAATTTTTAGCAATTGTGCTGAAAATTTTCTCAATATTCCAAATTTGGGATAATTTCTTCTAATTTCTCCTATTTTTTCAATTTTACCCCCAATCTTCGCGAATTTTCACCCTATATTGCGTAGCGCGCCTTATGCGTGGTAATTTTTAACACAGGAGTGGTGCAGAGCCATCAGAACAGTAGGTAGATTTGGTTTTGCTGGGATTTGGGACTTTTAGGCGGGTAACCCTTACACTTCCATCGGCACCTTTGCATAAAGTATTTAGATAATATATATATAGTTGTTTATTTACTAATTACTGTGTATCACGTATAAGAACTTATTCCTAACTACCGATGGGCCTTTAGTGCACTAATTTTGGAGAAAATACGCAATTTTTTACCAATTCCACAGCTTTACAAAAAAAAATAATCCATTATATTAATTTTCCGCAACAATATTGTACTCTAGTTGGGCCTTTTACTAGTTTTGGCTGTGTCCAAGCTGCACTGTGCGACGATACAATCAAAAGCCTATATATTATTTTTTGAAATATATATTGTGGCAAAATAATAATTGGAAATTTTGTTACATAGCTAGGCGATAAGACATGTAATTCTTTTTGGTTTTACTTTTTGCTTCTTTTTCAAGGTCATTAAAGTACAGTTTCTGCGATAGTTGGAATTCGCCGACCGAGAGGCTTAGTACAAATTTTACTAAACCATTTTACGCGGTTGAATAAATATATAAATCAAATGAAAAACATAACTGAACACATTCATTCAATTTTTTGCAATTATATATACATTTTAGTGTTCCATTTTTGGTGATAGTTGGCAATATGTGACCTACTAACGTTGACGAGGTCCATTTGCTGTAAAAAGTACGACAGTAAAAATTGAACATAAAGGCGGAAATAAAATTAAATTAACAAATATTACGTTGATATAGAAACTGTGACACCAATCAAATATAGGGTAGAGGAAAATATAGTGGCATTTCTATTGAGTGGAACACAGCTATCGACACTAAGCATACCCAAATATATTTTTATATTTTTAGCAATGTATTCCTATGTTTAACGATAAGGACATCTTCCAATTCTGATGACACATAGATAGCTATCTTTGCCTACACAAACGGTCGAGCATCAAAGATGTCATAGCTACCGCGATTCACAGAAGTAGAATGTGCCTTTCTCTTCTTTTTAAAAACTGAATGAAACAAACTGATACGTGTATTATATGTTTTTATTTCAGGTATGCCATTCTGGCTGCTGACGCTGCGAAATCAAGCCAGGATGCAGGCGAATGTGCACGGGCGATGGCACAAGTCATTGAAAATAACAAAGTTTTGGATCCAGAGCAATATCGTATGGGTAACACTAAGGTAAATCCTGCAACAGTGCACATTTCCATTACTATCATGATATATTTTCATAAAGCATTGCTAATCAAACATGTTGACCTAATAGTTAAGTAGTGGTAAATAAGCTTCAAAAATTCTTACTAAACTCAAAAGGTAAGACTCATAAATAGACTTATCTTAGTTCTACTAAAAATCGGTTGCTACAGTTTCAATACAAAAACTGTACGCCACGATACTTGCAACCAAGAAGACCATTTTTTATCTTTTTGACATATGGATTTTGAATTGCTGTGTATCCGAACCCAATGTCCTGAAATTCCGGTAAATTTGACCGGCACAACTCCACGTAAAACAGTGCCGAGATTGGAAGAAAAATGTTGATTCTGTAAAAAATTTGCTGCCGAAAAACTTAGGGCAAACCCGTGCAATTCAAGAGACCAGGTTTTCAAGGATTAAGAGTAGGAGTCAGTAGCAGAACAATCACGAGTGCAGAGACCAAAATCATGAACATATCTTATTAACCTGGCTTTTTAAACGATCGAGCGAAGCGAGCACCTTTCCGGTAGACTGGGAGTTTACTTTTAGTCTGTCGGTGTAACTCATAAACCTATCTTCACATAGATGAATTCTAATTGAGCGAAGCGTTTTTGTTTTCGTCAGAGGTCGTAAAATTAGAGCTTTGTCTGTCCGTCCGATGAACAGTTCAATAACTATAGGGCTGATTTTAAATTTTTTTTGTTCAAAACGCCTAATATCTTTCAGGTGCAAGGGATATAGTTTAGTCAAAATTTGTTTTAGTTAATTTGTAATTAACTCACTGGTTAAGCATGTTAGTCAATTTTTTGCATTTTCAAAAAAATTGCTTATTTTTCAATGAATAATTAGTGTAAAGCTATTATTTTATAGCGTATACTATATCTCGCAGTGCTAATTACGAATCCGGTGGTTATTACTATTCGAGCATATTATAAACATACTAATTAGTTAGTCAATTAGCTAATTACTAATTAATTATTAATTTGCTTTTTCGAAAATTTTCAAAGTGATCAGAAATGAAAAAATTTGAACCCCGGGATTTTCTATGTTGCTGATCACGAATATGATATTTTTGAAACTCTAAAACTTGGCCGTATGTGCTAATTAGTTCATTCATTAATTAGCCAATTAGGTTAATTTTATGCATATTTTAAAATCACCCCAAAATAGCTGATTTTTGTGCCCCGGGGGTTTTCGATTTCGCTTAACAATGGATATGTGGCTTTTAAAGCTCTATGATTTTATCAATTTAATTTTAATTAATTAATTAGCTAATTAGTTGATATTATTCATTAATTAGCTAATTTTTAAAAACTTTCAGTGTGTCAGATTTTAAATTTTAGCTAGAATTCTATACATTACAATTCTAGCTGAACCGAAAGCCAAGCGTCAAGAACCAAAACAAAAAATGTGAGGAAAAAAACTTGCTCGTGAACAGTTCAAATCGCCGAAAAACAATAAAAAAACAGAAGAAACTAGTAACTCGGAACACTTTCTAACGCCACAGAGATAACAGGAGGTGCAAAAGAAAGGACTTGTCATGAAATGCTTCAGTTTTGAGAGCAGCACAAATACTTGAAGCTTTGTCGGTGTTTTTGATGGTTTGGGGGTGGAGCGAGTTTGCGGATTTTGAATAGATTGATGGTTCAAGAGGCTTTATGGTGGTATACATCAAACACAGCCAGTTAAAGGTGCTTATACAAAATGATACCTGAAAAATGAAACAATGCTCGATTCATTTCACCCTCGCTTGCGAGTTTCTAGTTATTACACACATGCCAATATGCACTTTAGTTGAACGCTAACAGCTTCAGATCTGATCTTCCAGTTCGAAATACAAAACTGGTTTTAAGAGTTCTTCATCAAATTTGGCCATACAGTGTTCCAGTGTTTCGTAGCTCACGTATAGCAAGACCAAGTTCCCGATTAGTAAAACGAAGACCACTATGCAGCATGAGCTCACGGAGTTATACAACTTTGATGAATAAAGATTTTTGCGGGATCAATCTCCAACCTGTTATGGTTTTACATTGATGTTTTGTTAAAGTCATTGTGTTTATTTTCTATGGAAAAGAAATATATTTGTTTCTTTTAAAATCAAACTTCTAACGATTATAGGACTGAACTGGCCTACTTGATGAAATAACTACGTAGTTATGATAGTACACTGATACTGTCACAGCAAAAGTCACGCACGCCAATATAATGCAACTGCTGCTATGATACTATTTTGCTTGAACAATGTACCTGCTTCCAATTTACTCAAAATCATAACTTCGGCTAGTGAGGAAATGTCGCAGAACAATGAAGTGGCGGTACCCTGGGGACTACGTTCCCTCTCCCCACTATAGTTGCTTGGGTACGCGTAAAGATGCAATGGGCCTTACATGATTGGAGCTTGGCCTACCGGAGTATGGAAACGTTCCAACTATAACGTCTCTGCACGCCATTGAAGGTCACAATTTAACTGCAATAAAACTAAATTTTCACAAATTTCACTAAAATAAGAGACATTACGTTCTATTTCAATTATTTAGGGTTTACTTTAAAGCCGGGGTACTGGCTCATCTTGAAGACACTCGTGACGAAGCTCTTGCTAAATTAATTACTGGTCTTCAAGCGAAAATTCGATGGTATCTTGCACAAATCGAGGCTAAAGATCGCCAAGCTCAAATGGCTGGATACACGATACTACAGAAAAATATTCGTTCGTGGTGCGAGCTAAGTACATGGGTTTGGTTTAAGCTGTACGGAATGGTAAAGCCTCTTCTCAAAGCAGGCAAAGAAGCCGAGGAAATGGAAAAGCTTCAAAAATCAATCGATGTAAGCCATGAATGATTACATAACATTGACTAAAATTATATTACTGTTACATATATATCATATATGAGTAAACATAACTTATGCGCGACTAAACTTAAAATGACCCCGGCAACCATCCTATTTTGTATTTTTGGATAAAATTTGTTACGGAACGCTTTTTGGTCAATTGAAATTCACGTAAAACTGTTCGCGAACACAGCGCTCGCGATTGAAATCTAACCATTTTGTGTTCGCGAAAATTGAAGTAAAATTACCCAAATGTTTGAGAACGAAAATTTGTCGATTTGATTGTGACGTCACTTTTGCATTAAATTTGTTCGCGAACACTGTATAATCCAAATTTAAATGATAATACATTAGGGAACAGAATTTCTGCAAACTGAAATCGCCAAAATTCTGTTCGAACACAAGGTCTAATTTCTGGCACTTGATTTGATTATGCCAATTTTCGGTTAGCGAAAAACCGAATGAAATTAGGCCTGTTTTCCGTAACAAGGGTTTGCGATTCGATATCGGTAATGACAGAATAGGATGGTTGGCGGGGTCACCTTAAGTTTACTCACGCATTACATCGTACATCGCTAGTGCATACTATGTACTTTGGCTTTATGAAGTGCAGCTGCAAACTGCGTCTAAAAATTTATTAATATTTATCACTGTTAAAGCAAAACGCTTCCAGCTGACCTGATTACTTGAATGCAACCGGAACTGGTCATGCTTGAATAAAAATATCAAATTAATATGTGCCTTGGACTTCTCAAACTCAATGATTAGCTAGTTAAATTTTATATAAAATGCTTTCAAGAAATCTAAATTCGTCATTTCTAGACCGGATTTATCGGTCTTTTATAATAATAATTCGCTAAAGATTGCATTTTTTTCTTCAACAAGTTTTCGCGTAGTCCTCTTCAAGCTTTTTTCGTGTAGTTTCTTCTTTTTCCAATTTTTCTTTGAGTTCCTTAAATTTAGCACTACTTTTTCTATCAGTGGATAAAACTATCATGAATTAGATAATACAGGTTCAAAAAAAAGTTTTATGACACCGCAGAATCGGTGAATTTTCAGTAGAATGTATTAGTAGAGCAGCTATAATATTTATGTCATGTTTTCTGCGGCAGCTCAGTAATATTGTATAATTTTATGAATTTTTTAACTATTCTGTAGATATACTTTATAAAAGATCAATGTTACAAAATACCGAAAGCCGCTTAGTTTTATGACAGGAATTTTAAAACCCATTTACAAATTATCAGTATGATTGCTGCGTTCACAGCGTGATGTGAGTAAATGCTACAATGCTCCTTCCTGATTTTTATCATTCGTACAAATAGGCTTTGCTTTGAAGCATATAAACCAGGCAGAACTAAGCTGTACGTAGAACTTGGTCTATACATGCATCATCTATGCATCACAGTATGGGAAGAGAAATTGTTCTACTTGTCGTATAGATACTGACGCTCAGAAAATGGCGAAACTCAGAAAAAGTACAAACCACTTATCAAGCGTCCGTGTTTGAAGGGGCTACAAATGTATTCCCGAATGCAAAAGACGAAAGATTTTAATGTGATGAAGTATAAATCGGCGAAGCAAATAATAATGCTGCAACCAAGAGAATGCTCTACGGCTCTTCTCTCTTGTCAGCTCCACAGTGTGAACACGAAACAAGCGCCGTGTGGGCCATAATATAATCAACACCTCAGTGACATAAGTAGTCTCGCAAATTCCGTTCACAGGTACTCTAATTAAAGATTCCTGGCTACTACAATACTGCGTTGCGGCCGATATAAACACAGCTAGAAATGACGAATTCGATTTTGAAGCATTTTATATAAAATTTAACTAGCTAATCATTGGGTTGGAAAAATCCCCGGCAGGTGTTCCATTCGCTATTTTTATTCAAGGAGGCATGACCAGTTCCGGTTGCATTCAAGTAATCAGGTCAGCTGGAAGCGTTTTGCTTTAACAGTGATAAATATTAATAAATTTTTAGATTAGGGTATAGGCTGCACTTCATAAAGCCAAAGTACATAGTATGCACTAGCGATGTACGATGTAATGCGCGAGTAAACTTAGAACGTTGACCCCAGCAACCATCCTATTCTGTCATTACCGATATAGAATCGCAAACCTTTGTTATGGAAAACACGCTTAATATTATTCGGTTTTTCGCTAACCAAAAATTGGCAAAACCAAATTCAAGTGCCAGGAATTAGACCTTGTGTTCGAACAAAATTTTGGCGATTTCAGTTTGTAGAAATTCTGTTCCCTAATGTATTATTTAAATTTGGATTATACAGTGTTAGCGAACAAATTTAATGTAAAAGTGGCGTCACAATCAAATCGACAAATTTTCGTTCTCAAACATTTGGGTAATTTTACTTTAATTTTCGCGAACACAAAATGGTTAGTTTGCAATCGCGAGCGCTGTGTTCGCGAACAGTTTTACGTGAATTTCAATTGACCAAAAAGCGTTCGGTAACAAATTTTATCTAAAAACACAAAATAGTATAGTTACCTGGGTCATTTGAACTTTAGTGGCGCCATGGTTATGTTGCTGATATATTGTGCTAACAGTAATATAATTTTAGTCAATGTTTTTATGTAATCATTCATGGCTTACAATCAATTGATTTTTGAACTTTTCAGTTTCCTCGGCTTCTTTGTGCTTGAGAAGAGGTACCGTTCCGTACAGCCTCCGAACCCCCCACGTACGTAGCTCGGCACACAAAACGAATATTTTGTGCTAGTATGGTGTGCCGCCACCGTTTAAAAAAATTTCTTTTTCACCCCTCGATTTGTGCCCAAGATACCATCGAATTTTCGCTTGAAGACCAGTAATTTAATTTTGGCGAGACCATCACGAGCGTCTTCGAGTGAGCACGTACCCGGCTTTAAAGAAAACCTAAATAATTGAAATAAAACGTAATGTCTCTTATTTAGTGAAATTTGTGAAACTCAGTTTTATTGCAGTTAAACTATGAGCATAGGACTCGTTATCAGTTGGAACTTATATCTCGGGAGGCCAGCTCCAATCATGTAAGGCCCATTGCATCTTTACGCGTACCCAAGCGACTATAGTGGGAAAGGGAAGTCTAGTCCCCAGGGTACACTTTTCAACGTTCCCTGGCGACCGTTCCTCCACTAGCTTTGGGGTGCAAATTGGAAAGGCAGGTCCCATTATTTCTAGAGCAAATAGTATCATCGCACAGTTTGCATTATATTGACATGCATGTAACTTACTGTGACAGTATCAGTGTACTATCATAACTACGTAGTTATTTTTCGTCGAGTAGGCCGGGGTGGTGCAATAATAGTTTAGTAGTTTTTGCAATTTTTAAAAGAAAACAAATATATTTTCTTTTAGTGAGAAAGATAAACACAATAGTTTTAACGAAACGTCAATGTAAAATTTCATAACAGGTTAATTAATCCGCAAAACTTTATTCATCAAAGTTGTATATCTCGGTGAGCTCATGCTGCATAGTGGTCTTCGTTTTACGATGCGGAACTTGTCTCGGCCAGACGTGAGCTACGAAACACTGGAACACTGTATGGCAAAATTTGATGAAGAACTCTTAGAAACCAGTTTTTATTATTCGAACTGGAAGATCGGATAGCTATTTTAGGGGTCCCGACTAAAATACATATTGGCATGTGTAATAACTAGAAACTCGCAACGAGGGTGAAATGAATGAGAGAGCATTGTTTCATTTTTAGGGTATCATTTTGCATCAGCACCTTTAACTGGCTGTATTTGATGTATACCGCCATAAAAGTTTCTTGAACCATCAAAATATTCAAAAATCCGAAAACCTCGTCGACCTAAAACCCGTCAAAAACGACTGACAAAGCTTCAAGAGTATTTGTGCTGCTCTCTAAACTGAAGCATTTCATGACGAGTCCTTTCTTTTCAGCCTCCTGCTTCCTCTCTATAACAAGTTCCAAAAGTGTTCCGAGTTACTGTAGTTTCTTCTGTGCTCTTATTGTTTTTAACAATTTGAACTGTTCACGAGCAAGTTTGTATTTTTGTTTTTTTCGGTTCTTATGTTTTGTTTTCGGTTAGTTAGAATTGTAATGTATAGAATTCTGACTAAAATTTAAAATCTGACACCTGAAAGTTTTTAAAAATTAGCTAATTAATGAATAATATCAACTGATTAGCTAATTAGTAATTAAAAATTAAATTGATAAAATCATAGAGCTTTAAAAAAGCCACATATGCCATCTGTTAAGCGAAATCGAAAAACTTCCCGGCACAAAAATCAGCTATTTTGCAGTCAATTTTAAAAAATATCGTGAATTTAACCTAATTGGCTCAATTAATGAATGAACTATAATTCGCGCGTACGGCCAAGTTTTAGAGTTTCAAAAATTCCCATTGTCCCGTAAATTGGCCGACATGGAAAATCCCGAGTTTCAAATTTTTTTTCATTTCTGATCCGCTTTGAAAATTTTTCGAAAAAGCAAATTAATAATTAATTAGTAATTATAATTAACTAATTCATATGTTTATAATATGCTCAATAATAATGGCCCCACAGATTAGTAAGCAGCTCATTAGTTATACGTTATAAAATAATAGCTTTACACTAATTATTCATTGAAAAATAGGCCATTTTTTGAAAAATAGGAAATTTGACTAACATGCTTAACCATGAGATTAATTACAAATTAACTAAAACAAATTTTGACTAAACTATATCCCTGCGCCCTGAAATCTAACGTTTTGAACAAAAAAAATTTAAAATCAGCCCTATAGTTATTTGAACATTTCGTGGGACGGACAAAACTCTAATTTTACGAGATATCAAAACGAAAACAAAAACCCTTTCGCTCAATTAAAATTCATCTATGTGAAGAGTAGTTTTATGAGTTACACCCGACAGACTCAAAAGTAAAGCCCCAGTCTACCGGAAAGGTGTCGGTTTGGCTCGATCGTTTTAAAAAGGCCAGGTTAAAAAAATAATATGTACATGATTTTTCGTCTTCTCATACATAAATATTCTACTACTAAACACTATTACTAATTGTTGAAAACCTGGTCTCTTGGAATAAGCAGTTGCCCTAAGCTCGGCAGCGGATTTTTTACAGAATCAACATTTTTCTTCCAGATATCGGCGCGCGTGGAGTTGTGCCGGTCCGACGCGCGAGATTTTCAGGACATCAGTTCGGAATACACACAATTTGCCGAAATCCCATCGATATGGGTCTTCTTGGTTGCAAGGTGTGCATGGGCGTACAGTTTTTGTATTGAAACTGTAGGCAACCGAATTTTGGGGCCAAACTAATAATCTATTTTATGAGTCTTACCTTTTCAGTTTTCATAAGAATTTTTGAAGCTTATTTACCACTACTTAACTCTAGGTCAACATGTTTGATTAGCAATGCTTTATGAAAATATAGCTATCATAGAATAGTAATGGAAATGTGCACTGTTGCAGGATTTACCTTTAGTGTTACCCCGTCGAATTGTACTATTCAAATCCAAAACTTTGTTTTTCGATAATTTTTATCGCATCACATTCGCCTGCCGTGCTGGCACTGATTTCCGCACGTCTCACAGCCAGAATGGCATACCTGAAATAAAAACATATAATACACGTATAGTTTGTTTCATTCAGTTTTTAAAAAAGAAGAAAAAGGCACATTCTACTCTGTGAATCGCGGTAGCTATAACGTCTTTAATATTCGACCGTTTGTGTAGGCAGAAGATAGCTATACTATGTGTCATCAGAATTGGAAATGTCTTTATCGTTAAACATAGGAATACATTGCTAAAAATATAAAAATATATTTGGTATATTCATGTCAATAGTGTATTTCACTCAATCAAAATATGCAGCTATATTTTCCTCTACTTATATTTGATTGGTGTCACAGTTTCTATATCAACATTAATATTTGTTAATTTAATTTTATTTTCCGCCTTTTATGTTCAATTTTTACTCTCGTACTTTTTACAGCAAATGGACCTCGTCCAAAGTTAGTAGGTCACATATTGCCGACTATCACACAAAATGGAACATAAAATGTCTGTGTGATCCAAAAATTGAATGAATGTGTTAGGGTATGTTTTCATTTGATTTATATATTTATTCAACCGCGTAAAATGGTTTAGCGAAACACATCATATATCGTAGGCATAATATCCACAGGTGTAGCCGCGTAGCAGAGATTACCACCCTAAGTGTCACACCCCCGACTCCGCCATTTCCTGTGCTTGCGGTGTACGGAAAATAGCAGCATTTACCGGCAAATATGAAAAACAGGGGCGAAAGAAGCTATGAGAAAAAATTGGATAGAACAGAAAAACTTTTGGTTACCCTGCTTGAGTGCCCACAGACCGGACCTGGCATACGCTCGCCGACAATACCGTGTATAATATATATAAATAACATGCATTAAAAGAATCCATACTCACCAGTAACAAAGAGCAAAGTATGTTTAATAGAAAGGTCCAGCACAAAATACTAGTTCGAGTTTCGACGATCGTTCAAAAATTTGTCCAGGAAAAAACTGAAAAATTATAATATCGTGGAACGTCAGTAAGCTCATTTTCAGAATATACTGTGTTTGTTTCTAAGTACGAAACACATAATCCATAGTTATTATAAACCAATAAAGCCTAAGAACACGCCCCCAGTAAACATTAAAAAAGCAGTTAGCTTAAGGGTCGTTTCACGCTACGATGTCCTTTTGTCCCAGAACAAATGACTAATAACTTTTTTGGCTCCGATTATCTTCGTTTTTACGCCCGATGACCAAAAAACGTCAAGAATTCCGAATTTGTGGTCGTTATAGTAAATTCCCAACAACCACCCCCTGATGGCCAGCCTATCAGACGTAAAAAGGCCTCTGGCATGTCCCAGTTTGAATATAGCCTCCATTTTGTGATTATATATCTCGCGCAGCCCATCGGCGCGTCAAAATGAGGCTTGGCCGAGCTCCTTATGTCAAAAATAAAGCTTATTATATCTATTCTTGGGTCGACCTTACCAATTCTAAAATACGGGGGTGCCGATTTATAGCTGTTACTAAAATTTAGTCTAAACTAAAAATCCATTTAATGGAAACGAAGCGGAAATAAACGGTAGCTTTTTGTATCGATAGTTTAGCCTGGGGGAAGTGTTATGCAAAAAAAATTATATTCCCTTTGCCAGACATGTTAGAATGCCAGAAGTAACCGGTGGTGGGGGGCGGGGTAAAGTTTTTAATTACATTCAGAACCACTCAAAAATTCTAGAAGCAACACTCAACTGTCTTTTTCGCATCATCCACTCTACACTATTTCATCCAAAAATGATATGGTAAATGCATACCAATCGCCAGTGTACATGCCTGGTAACGTGGTCGGGGGGGAGGTAAAATTCAAAATTAAAAAAAATAATTTTGTGTCATATGTGGCCCAAATGCAGTGCTACAAAGTAATATGCCACAATATGGAACTAAAGGCGCGAAATTTCACCGAAATACCGTCAAATGGCCGATTTTTCGAAGTTATTGGTGGCGGTCGGGAGGGGGGGGGTAAAAGCCTGAGAACAACAGGTCGGCCGTGAGATAGAGCTCACATCGTTTCACCATTCTCTTCCTCATAGGAATGAACCATAACAGACAAACTAATAGACTAAGTCTTGTACTCACTCCACCATACCCCAAACTAGCAATGGTCGGGGGAGGGGTAATCAAATGTGCTAAAATCGATCTTTTCACCCTGGCGCGGTGAAGTAACAAGAACCCGCGGGTTAATATTTTCTCAAAAGGCACCCAAGGGGATAAGCATGATCTATGAATAACGTTTATGTCGCGTGCATAAGTAACAAGTAATGACCAAAAAAATAATTTGGTCGGGGGAGGGGTAAAAATGGGGTTCATTCCATGTCGGCCGCTCCCACTCTTTATGATTGGTGCAGATTTGAAATTTGTGTAACTAAAAATGTAGTGTAGACCTGACTAATTCTGCACAAAAAAATTAAGGCCATAATTTCTAACATCGAGCCATACCATTACCCGGAAAAACATGTCGTAAAATTAGTCATTACGGTTTTTGTCAATTTGGGACCTATGTGGATGTCCAGCCCCTTATGACGGTGGTGAGGCCAAAAAATTTTATTCCTTAAAATAGCTAAGTAATGATGCTTCCTGGCGTAAATAACATTTTTGCCAGTTCCCATCTCGTTTCTGTGCTACAGACCAAAATATCCACTTTACCCCCACCCGACCAAAAGACATCGTAGCGTGAAAATGACCGTTAAAGAAAGCTAGAAGATCACATTAAACTTGATAGTGATTACTGGTGATTTAATTAATCATTACGAGCTTTTCCCAAATCAACAAAATAGGTGCACAGAATATTTGAATATTGAAACGTAGTACACCGTTAAAGTACATCTACGCTAAAGTTTAAGTTACTTCACATTGTAGGTGTTCTTTTAGTTCGGTAATATCTTGATAAACAACGTTTAAGGTAAAAATTAAAGGAATATTTTGCCCAGGTTTATCCTTTTCTATTAAAAAATACAGAAAAAATGCATTCTACGAAGACATTCTGTAAATCTTCCAACATCGCTAACATTTGAAAGGTATCGTTCAAATTTCTGTTTTGTACTAATGAACGAGGTAACTTTTTTCGAAAGTTTAACAAAAACGTTCTAAACCCGAAGAAAATAAATGTCTGACTACAGCGGTCAAGAACATAGAGGGTGGATTTGGTGGCCAACAATCTGGGTGGTGTGGATTTAATGGTCAAGAACCTTAGATCTGAATTTGATGGTAAAAAATCTAGGGTCTATATTTGGCGATCCAAGAACCTGTCCATTAGTCCTTGGTCCACGAACATGGTGAGTATAGGTGATGTTTATGACCTTGCAAAAAATAAGCACACTTTTCATGCATTCAAATCCAGCATTTTATAATCTTATATTAAAGGTCGTGGTCGGCGAAATTCTAAAAATAACTTTAATTAATTATTATTGGGGATTAATTAACTACAGTAAAACATATTAATTTTATTCGAAAAACAAAAACCAAAACAGCAGCTATATAGATCTTAGAACTATAGCTATGCAATAAAGCGGGAATTATATTAACCGATTTTAAGACACAAATAGAAATCCTTTAGAATGTCATTGTCACGCATTCAGTTTACATATAGCCAAACCTAGTAGAAGACACAACTTGGATAAATGTATCATAAATAATGCAAAATACTGTTCGCTAAGTAGCACCATAGGCAAACTAAGGTACATTCCATTGAATATAAATATTTTGAGTTTCCGGATTCACTAGCACCATGCTTGTTTCTCTACAACGCAAACCCTACGATTACTATAACAGAGGCACCTTAGTCGGAGTATTACAGAACAAAGACGAAAATTGGATTTCTATACCGTTACTTGAAAAAAACGCAACAACTGTTGAATATGATACCTGAAAGCCTAGTTGTAGCTATGTAATATAACAGCCATATATTAAGCATCTAAATATATAATCCAAAAATTCTCGTAGGCATCGCACCTTTAGCTTGGATATAGCCAAATGTAGTAAAAGACATAGCCACATAAGTATTTGCTACAAAATATTATGTGCTATCATACTTTTCTATAAGGCAGTTTGTTTATTACAAAAAGATGTACTTCAATGAATTTAGAAACTAAGGACTGTCACAGTCTGCAATATATCCAAGTGCTCTACAGACCAAAATATACTAGTAACTGTCGAGATTGCAGAACGTAGTGAAGCATAGGTACACCTACGCCTTTTGCATGCACAGCCAAACAGCTCCCGATAGCATATGTAGATATGCTATATGTGGATATCACACAATACCACACAAGTTAGAAAAAACTAACACCGGCAAAAAGTTTGCCATGCCCGAAAACCCAAAAGTCCACGCTATCAGCTTCCCAGGACGTCATAAAATTAGGAATTTTGAGTCGATGAACCACAGGGGCGCCATACCCCCGTACCCATGGGTCGCGTAACAAAATCAACACCGAGAATGAGTTTGCCATGCCCGAAAAGCCAAAAATAAGACTTTCTAAAAACAAAAAAGTAGCATCGGCATTTATCATTTTACTATGAAATATAACCAACCAGAGAAAAAAATTCGAATGTTAAGATAAAAATAAGCCTGCTTCCGTGAAGGGTGATAAAATGCTGTAAAACTTTCATTTTGACCTCTGACGCCGAACCAAGAAGTGCAATATCCCCGTACCCATGGAATCATCGGTCGCAGAGTCAAAGCAGAACCAGCAATGTGTTTGCCATGCCCGAAAAACCCCAAGTGAAACTTTTCAGCTGCCCAGAACACCAGAACAAATTTTCTAATTTTGAGTCGAGGAACCATGAGGGTGCCATACCTCAAACCCCATAACTCCAAAACCGGATTCTTAATCTAAAAACAAAAAGAGGCAATGGCATATATCATTTTACTATGAAATAAAACCATCCAGAGAAAAAAATTCTAAAATTAAGATAAAATGATATTGCTTCCGTGAAGGGTACTAAAATGAGGTATAAAACCCACATTTTGAACCGTAACCCAGAACCCAAATCAAAAAACGCACGGGGATGTACAGGGTAAATCGATTATGCCGGTTCGAATGAGCCCAAGATATTGAAAATCTGTTAAGTCGTTCCCGAGTTATGGCCGATCACACACACAGACGGAATTTAAAAGATTTCACCCCTGCAACACAATCTCCACTACGTTCTGACAAAGAAGACCTCTGCTCGGCTAATAATAACCAACTACTGTAAACATTTGAAAAAATAACTACAAACCTTGAAAAAGTCGGTTAGGAGATTGAAAATCTCTAATATTACACATTTCACTGTGCCATATTTAAATACTTAAAGCAGTTCCTATCGTGATTTACGAAGAGTGAACTATGTTATAAAAATTCCATAAAGCGAGCGCCACTGGATATGATTCAAAACGGAAATTCGTTTGAACCGTGTGGTCGCATTATTAACTCGTATATAGATATAAGTAGTAATGGTATAACTAGGGGACTATTGATACAAAATACTGTTATGAATTTTTATTTTTTACAAAGCTATTACTGATTTAATACAGAAAATGACGTGTTTTCGCAAATTAGAGCAATAACGCCCAATGGAAATTGGAAAAACATGTATGCGCTTGGTGCGGCAAAAGACTAAAAGAGAACTGTACTGGAAATATTGACTAAAAATCTACCAAAAGCTGAAAACGCTCGTGTTGAGATTGTTGAATCTGTGCTTGCAGCCTCTTTGTTTCATCAATTAAACGGCGGTTATCAGCTTCCAACTGGCCCTTGTGACCAATATCGCCACTGCTATTCACAATTGGCTACAAATAGTTGATAAAATTAACATTACTTTTATCTAATAAAAATTCATTAAGAAAACATTTTGTTAAAGTTCGAAAAACAACTCTTTACTCGTACTCTAACTTCTGTCTAGTACAATCACAAGAATTGTGATACCCCGTAAAACGCACATGACTCAATATGCAAAAAATAACAAGAACGGTTTCATATAAATCTCAATGAAAAGATATATTTCAAAACAAGCTATGTTGCGACAAACAATTTGTTCGACAAATCCCTAACATTTATTGCGTACTACACGGGTGATTAAATTCTTCCATATTAGCTTGATGCATTTGTTACGCACGATATAAAATCAAAGTACTGCGATCTTAAAACATTTCAGTGGTAAAAACAGCCACAGCTTAGTTTTTAAAAAAATCATTTCACGACACTGCCAACAGACCTCTCTTAAAATATTAGAACTGTCATGTATTTTCTTGGGATAGTGAACGTAAGCCAAAACCGTAACATAACTATAGCAAATATCACAAAATAAGGCATAGCCTGCTAAAACAAGTTATAGTCTGCGATGGCCATCTAAAATTCTATCAATATTCATTAACTGTAAGTATGTAACAAAACTACTAACAATTACGTGATTAGCTCGGCATTTTTTATACATGAAGGAACTTCAAATATCAAACGTTAAGAATTCAGCAACATTAGTGTGGTAATAAATAGTGAAACTAAAAAAACGTACAAGGATCACAGCCAGATTCGATTTAACACTAATTCTTATTTTTTTTCATGAATCACTTCGAGAACGCGGTACGACATGCATGCTCAAAAAATCATAAATTTAAAGCTACAGCTAAGAAGCAAAGATGAAATGTAAAAATCTGTTATCTATATTTTGATACCGAACCTTAATCGCACCTGTGATACCTATACAATTATGAGATTGTCTTTAAGCCCTTGTCATATTATCATACATGCCGTGCTTTCTAAATTGCGTTTTCTTACCAAATAACGATAAACCGTCTAGTTTTGTTGTTCAGGGTAACAATATGACTGACTCCTTTTAATTCCTATATCATGTTACGACATCTTGCCCTATTAATTTTTCGTCTTAAGCAGTTTTATTGAAACTGAAATTACTAACATTTTAATCTCTAAAGCCAATGCTGGAGCTATGTTCTGATTTCAGCAGAATTATCGGCTGTTTATCAAAATGCAAAAGCTGTATCACGCGGTTTCTTTATGGATTTCGTTTAAGTTTCAATTATGGGCTCTTTACTGTCAAGCTGTCATAGTCACACATAAAATCATGTACAACACTATTTTTCCTAGAGAACCAAACTTAGTTCTAGACTTTCTACAGTAACATAAATAGTTTTATACTGTGCCCGAGAAAATAAGCATACCCAATGTCTGACTGGCGTAGCTGAAAAGTAACACAATGGTAGCTAGCCCGGTGCATTTATATGGTGGTTTATTTTCCCGAATTCGTTTCTTGTAGCCGTGTAGCGCAGTTGGGGCTTGACATTTTACCAACCATGCATAGTTGTTCATACCATTTCCTTTGCGACGATGCGAATATGAACACATACTGCTGCAGTGCTGCCCGATAATTTTATGCCTACATTACATATGCATTGACTATGACTACTAAACCGACCATTATATGGATAACTTTGATATTTGCGACCTATTACGTGTGCGCTGCTACCATATGACCTCCACAATTTCGAAGATGCGCAGTGGAAAAGGCGAGAAGTATGCGGAGGTCCGCCCCAACTCTGCTAAACCCGATGTGGTCGTCAAAGATTATTACCACAGATGCACGCGATCTTTAGATAACGGGCAGTAGATAACTCCAGTACGCGTCCAAAATGACTGCCAAGATTCGAACGAGGGAATATCCAATGTTACAATATGCAATATTATAACATACAGCGAGCAGCATTTCTGATAGGTACAGTACTTAACACTTAAATAATACAGCTTCATCAAACACTTAAATAATACAGCTTAATCAACTTACAGAACGCTGCGCCGTCTGGGACAATGATTTATCCGCCGCGGCCTTAAATGTAACATATTGTACTTATATTATAACAGTATACGCTATTACAATTGGAGTTGCTTCTAGGGCACCTGTCTAAGCAACCACTGTCAACATTAACGGCAAATACAATTTAAAATCATGTAACACGCCTCAATACTCCGATAACTTTTTATACTCTGACCATGCTCACTGCTAAATAGCAGCTGACGTCTCCAAATAGATGAAGAGGGCCCAATTATTTCGACCTCCCAAGGTAGTCTGAGTTCACGCACTCCAGGCAAATTTTAGCCTTCACCAGTTAATGCCTCCAGGTATTTTTTGCCCGAATAGATAGTACCAAATTTTTCTCAGATGAGACAAAAATATTTGAATTTTTCCATATTTTGACTAAAAATCCCCAAATTAATCCCTGCAGGATAGAAATGGTTAAACTTTCACATTTTGTGTAAGCATAATAATTCCAATTAGTTATTAAATTACACACTTTTGACTACTACTGACAGTTACAGTTCTTTATGTTTCCACAGTTGAACTGTGGAATCACCACCGAAGTATTTCTAGTTCCCACAGTTCCGTAATGCGTACCCCCCAAGCCATGCCCCAGATATGATTCTGGCAGTTTAAATAACCAAGGAAGCATCACAAACGATGAGCTAGTAGGTGTCACGGTAGCACCCTCGAAAATAAACTGAAACACTACACCGACCTTGGTTGTTAGTTAGCTAAATATACTGAAATTCCCAAAATCGAATTTCGAAATACTTTCAGATTACAGTAATGCTTGATATTTGACTGCTAAATCTTAGACGTTTGAAAAATTGTAAATACAAAAATATATCAGTCGTCATGACGTTAACAGAATTAACATAATACAGATGAAACTTGACGTGTATCATGTTTCATGTATTACAGTATTTCTAGATATTAGACTGCTAAAATCTGGCCTGTCCACAGCACTCCGAAAAGTGTGGAGGGTAACTTCGGGGGGGGGGCCCATGTTCATTCTCGTGGGAAAGTTTAAAGTGAGGGCGTAGTAAATTTTGCTTAAAAATACTGAATATTTTCATGTTTAAATATAATGTAACTGCCGTGCATGTATTTTCAAGCTATAAAACGATGTTTTAGCATTATAAATAGAGGTAATTAATGCTAAAAAAATAATTTGCAAACAAAAACATAACTTTTCAGACATAAAAAATTTTTGGATTTAGTTGAACATGGTGAGTTTTGGCCGAGTAGGGGTTGGGGGAAGGACATGAGGGATTTGGAAAGTGGGGTTCCCCATCCCATTGTGGACAGGCCAAAAAATGTTAGTTATAAACGTTTTTAAAAATTGAAATACAAAAAATATCAGTCGTCATAACGTTTACACAATTAAAATCAGAGATGAAATATGACGTGTAATATGTTTCATGGATTACAGTACACGTACATATTTGACTGCTAAAATGTTAGTTATAGGCGTTTTGAAAAATTGTAATTACAAAAATATATCAGTCGTCATTATGGTCACACAATTATAATCATAAAGATGAAACGTGACGTGTATCATGTTTCATGAATTACAGTATTGCTAGATATTCGACTGCTAAAATGTTAGTTATAGGCATTCTGAAAAATTGTAATCACAAAAATATATCAGTCGTCATTACGTTTGCAGAATTAGAATCATACATGACATATGCAAAGTCCTCAGCTGGCCTGTCAACAGTGGGCGGTGGAGCCCCCATTTTCCAAATCCCCCCACGTTCGTGAGATTATCCCTCATGTCCGTCTCCCCACTCGGTCGAAACCCCCATGTTCAATTAATTTCAAATATTTTTTATGTCTGAAAATTTATGTTTTTTGATTGCAAATTGTTTTTTAAACATTAATTACCACTATTTATAATACTAAACTATCGTTTTTTAGCTTGAAAATACATTCACGGTAGTAAAAACGCATGACAATATGGAAACACTTACTACTCTTAAGCAAAATTTACCCCACTTCACTTTTAATTTTCCCCCGAGAATGAACATGGGGACCCTTTGAATTTCCCATCCACCCCACTTTTCGGAGAACTGTGGACAGGTCAGCTCAGTGACAACACTAAGATTCATTGGTAGCCATCTTTTATTGCATTTTACATTTTTAACGCAATCGTCCAGAAATACCATTTTTTATTAATTTTTATTATTACTTTTGCAATTGGTGACGTACGAGAAACGAGCTGCTGCTAGCGTACGAAGTACGGACTTCTCTTTAAAACTAACATAATAGGAAGATCCACTAAATTATATACATGTCATTTACTTATTTCTAAGCACCGGTCCAGCTCTGCACGTCTGGACCGATCCATACCCTTGGTATTTTTTGACTAGAGGGTCCCAAATTAAATTTGGTACTGAGAATTGCTGTGGAATTCCTTAACACGTGTTATTCGCAAGTAAACTTAAAGTAATCCCGCCAACCATCCTATTTTGTACGTTTGCATAAAATTTGTTGCGGAACGCTTCTTGGTCAATTGAAATTCGGCGTAAAACTGTTCGCGAACACAGCGCTTGCGATTGAACTCTAACCATTTTGTGTTCGCGAAAATTGAAGTAAAATTAACCAAATTTTTGAGAATGAAAATTTGTCGATTTGATTGTGACGTCATGTTTGCATTAAATTTTCGCGAACACTGAATAGTCTAAATTTAAATGATAATGCATTAGGCAACTGAATTTCTGTAAACTGAAATCGCCGAAATTCTATTCGAACACAAGGTCTAACTTCTCGCACTTGAATTTGATTTTGCCAATTTTTGGTTAGCGAAAAACCGAATGAAGTTAGGCACCTTGTTTTTTCACTGTCGCGAGTCTATGAGTTTGTTCAGTTGTACATTCAGTTATACATCATTATTGTGTAGACGTAATATGGGCGCTTCTAATACGTAATCATTCATTGTTTGCTTTACTGAGATTATCAATAAAAGGTGAGGCTAGAAAGGAGCAACAGCATTTATTTACGTCCCTCTCGTGTGAGAGGCCCCTTTCTTTGTGAGTGCACCGGCTCTGGTGGCGCCCGACGAAATAGTTTACTCAGAGGCCAATGTGCATTACAGTATACAATAACTACGGAGGCCCTGCAAAACTTAGAAGTATTATGAACTGTGTAGGAACTATTATTGCGAATACGAACGTCCCATACCATGCAGATCTTCGCCGCATCCTTAGTCACGAAAATTTCGGTGACTAGATTAGCCATCACTAATTGTTGAAACACGCGTAAAGGTAACGGCTTACAATTACTGAGCTCATTTTTATATGAAGAGCTATAATGGTGGAGGTAATGAGTATATATCTCAGCAAAGCATACAATGAATGATTATGTATTAGAAATGGCTATATTACAACGTCTACACAATAATGATGTATAACTGAATGTACAACTGAACAAACTCATACTAAAAGATAAATGTTAACTGATGTGAGATGCAGTTAACCGAATATACAAACACAAATTTTACAATGTATTGTGGAAATAACTAATGGTTTGGCCTCATTGCCAATATATATATGTTCACTAGTGTAAAACAGGGTCTAATAGCTCACAAGTTTTCATTATATATAGATATATTTTGACAAAAGCACATAACAGAACAAAGCCACACGAGAATTGCATTAATATCAATACACATTTATTTATGTATAGCACTTATAAACAAAATTGTTCTTGGTAACCGTAGGTTTTAACTTCTGATATTTGATATTGTGACACACTGGAAGAATTAAGCAAGCTGAAATGGTTGTTGTGTGGGCGAACTCATATCGCCGTGAGGTGAATTCGCGACAGTGTAAAACAAGGTGCCTTAACCTGTTTTCCGTAAGAAGGAGTTGTGATTCGATATCAGTAATGACAAAATAGGATGGTTGATGGAGTTACCTTAAGTTCAATCACATTACGATAACAATTCTCTAAACATAATGAATGTCAAAACGGCCTCTACAAACACGTGAACTTAATAAATTACAAAAAGTGAGCCCAGCAAATTGGGGTTATTTTAAAATTAGCATAATTAACTAGATGATTAAATAATCAGCATATACGGCCAGGATTTAAAGCTTCAAAAAAGTCATAGTAGTGCTCAGCGACATCGAACACCCCCGTTTGCAATTTTTTTCATTTCTGACCACATTGAAAATTTTCAAAAATTTAGCTAAACTAATTAGTGTGTTTTTAAGATCCTCTAATAGTAACGCCGGATTCATAGTCAGCACGGCAAGGTGTACTATACACACCAAAACGATAGTTTTACACTAATTATTCATTAAAACATAAGCAATTTGTTTGAAAATGCTAAAAATAGGGTAACACGCTTAACTGAGTAACTAAAACAAATTTTGACAAAAGCATAGCTTTTGCACCTTTTGCATGGAGGGGATTAGGCCTTTCAAACAAAAAAAATTAAATCGGCTGTTCTAATTTTAAATCGCAGTAGCTATTGAGGAGTTCGACGGACAGACGGTGCTGATTTTCCCCCTCTGACGAAAACAAAAACGCTTCGCTTCGCTCCGTTAAATAAGCCTCAGTAAATCTGGTACAAAATTTTTTATCTTTGTTCGTTGAAAATAGATTTTTGCCTTCGGCGATACAGACCGATCCTGTTAGGACCGTAAAATTTCTTCAGGTTGCATCACTAATTTCATTACTTAGTAAAGTCAGATAGTTTTGTATAAATTGTGTTATAAAAAGAATAAACTCGTTTGATTATAACGTTTAAATCTATTGCTAGTAAACGTAATAAATAACAAAAAGTAAGTGGAGTAACAGCCAAAGTGTTGGGCATCTTATTTATGTGAACAAGTGTTTGAACAAAATATTTAATTATTTTATAATAAGCATCACATTTTAGGCAATTGATGTCAAATCCACCATACAAAAAGTTCGCTAGGTTAAAATGGTTTTAATAACATCAAATTCACAATCATCACGAAGAGATGTAGTATATGCACCAAAATAATAGCTTTACACTAATTACTCATTGAAAAATAAGCAATTTTTGTTTGAAAATGCTAAAAATAGGTTAATACGCTTAAATAATTACGTAATTACTAATTAACTAAAACAAATTTTCACAAATCTTGCACCTCGCCGATATTAGCCTTTTCAAACAAAAAAATTAAAACGCCCAAGTAGTTATTGATGAGTTCAACGGACCGATGGAGCCAATTTTTCCCCTCTGACGAAAACAGAAAAGCTTCGCTTCTCTCCGCTCAATATGCAATCAAATTTCCAAAAACAAAGTACATTGTAACAAAGAGAAGTTGACATCTGATACTGACCGCCTCTTGTCAGATGTTTATCACATTCTGACTCCTACATTGCAGACACATTTATAAATAATTCATAGTTAAAATATATCGACTTCTTCATGTAGTCTTCGAAGCATAACCAGCTGCATAATTAGTCTACAGTATTATATAGCAACATACCACTGATTCGGGAACATCAAATACAACTTTCAACTTTGAATCCATCAAAAGATTAGATGGTATGTTTTTCCACTAAAACAAAAAGTTAGCACTAAAATAATTACTCTTCAGTTAAGTTCATGGCGATAATAAAAAATCTAAAAATATTAATACATATCTCTAGAATCTTTACGGAATATCACATTAACAGCAGCGTTTATTAACTCGGGGCAAGGGTAACCGAAATTACCGAGTCTATACTCTATGCGGGCACAGTCAGTGTCACGCAGTTTGTGCACAGACGCATAGTGTAAGACATTTCTCTCACTCAAGCTGACCGCGGAAACCAGACACAAAACACGTCGACTGATAAATAAAGCATCTTTTAATTCCATCATCACCATCTTCAATGTCTCAGAATGGCAATACATAAGGTTTGATGTACCGCTATTTTCAGAACATTTTAAATTCACACTACCTTTATTTCTACCTTCAGTTGTTTTGATATATTACGACAGGTACCATTTCCATTTTAAATTTGCAATTCCGGTTCCGCTATTCCTTGGTTTAATACTTTAGGGTATTCAATACGGAACTGATTGAACTGACTCCCTGGGTCGTCTGCCGGGTATAATTTTCTAAGTTTGGAGAAACTATATCTACAGTCACGTTTATAACTAAAAGCTAATTTTTTGTAGATCGTTCGCGAGAAATTCGCGAACAGTTCACGAAAAATTAACAGCTGTTTAATTGCTATTCGCGAGTTTTTCGCGAAAAATTTCCGTATATTTCTGAGCGTGACTGTATATTTTCTGTACGGTTGCGAGATACGAGCACACAAAGATCTGAGTCATTACATGCAACATATTGCGGGTTTCTCGAAGGTGACAAAGTAACTACTGAATACTGTCATTTCGTTGGGTTCAAAAACGATGTGGTTGGTGTCACTTGACAAAGCTGGCTCTCTTTTGTCGTTTGGCGGGTGACTAATGTTGTCTTCTTATAAAGTACATCAAACGCGTGCACACACCGCCGAAACCGTCCGAAATTGTGGTGGAAGCGATTTACCATCGTTGGAATAAAACACCACTATTAGTAACCCTCGCGTAGACTCAATGCGATGCTGGATATACAATCCGTTTGAACTTGAAGCGTACAAAATAATTCACGGCGAGGTTCCGGCGGATCTCGGGCAATAATGGCTCTCGGTGTCAGGCCTGACCCCAATTCGGGGGGGGGGGGTAAGGCCAATATGAGAATTATTTTATGTACATAGTAAATGAATTTATTAAAATCCCCAAATTATACTTAGGGTTCGGACTCTGATCTAACGTTTGGTGTCAGCCAGAGTTGCCAGTTCCAGACGTGAAAGGAATGCCAGTTCCGACAAGGAGACTCTGCTTACACTGCGAGCAAGCTCATCCCATTGTAGTGGTGGGATGCCTGAGACAACATGCCCTTAGCTTGTTTCGAAATGATTATTCGTAAAGGAGGATCAATCACGCGACCTCATGATTGTGAGACCTGCGCTTTAACCACTGCGCCGCACGACCACTTTATTGTGAGATACTGGGCTCTCCAAATTCGGAGAGGGGGCGGGGCGGAGTGACCCTAGCATTTTCAATTCCCCTCTAGCAAACAGGGGGTACCCCCGTTAGTGCCATTTTAGGCTCCCCCGGTTCATTAACTCTTAGCAACTATTTTTGTTTCCGCTCGGTAAAAACACACCTCAAATTGTACTAAAATTCTGCCTCGACACCAAAAATTTCGTAAATTTTTTCGAAATTGCGTTTTCACAATTTTTCCATCAAAAGTTTTAGAAGCTTTTCCGATATGATTTTTTCTTAGCAAAATGCCACCTGGTCAGATTTCGGCGCTCCTGGTTCCGAATCAGCCCCCCCGGCAAAATTTTCAGCGCACGAAGAAGACATGAATGAACAAACCCCTTACACTCCATAGCGGCACCCCCGTCTAATACCCATTTTTTGGGGGACAAGTTACATATAGAATATAAGCATCTGGTATCTCCACAAAGGCAGCGCATTGTAGTTCGAGCTCACCTTAAAAATTTTTTTACATAATATGTTTAAAACATAGGGAATTTGGCACAATCTTTGACAGCACTGCAGAATTTACCACTGAGCCCGTATCGCCAACTTGTTTTGGAAAAAAACAAAACTTATAGTGGAAGCCCTGTGTTGATCACGCAGTTTTCAGGGAACTCAAAAACAAAAATCGTAAAATATTCAAATGGTGTGTACACGGACATCTGTAAAAGTATCGAAAACATAAAAACGTCGCGAGCCAGCGACACAAAAACACCGACCGGAAACGTATCAGTAAACCGAAAAACATGAAAAAGACGAATTTTCCCTTAATCTGCAGAAGAAACGTGACGGCAAGTTATGGGTTCTCTTCGTTTCACTCACAAATCTCTTGTCAAGCGTTTGTGGCTACTCTCCGATACACCACGATAAATAATCGAAAAAGCACATAAATTACATACAATATTGTCTAATGATGTCTCGCCTTCCGGAACGTGTGTTGTTTGAACCATGAACTTGTGCTTTCCACGTTCCTCCGGATTGTTTAAGTCGAAGGGTTGAAGCATAACTAAAAGTAATTAAGAAGTCCTCGATATGATACTCTTGGCAAAGGTATTACGTTTAAACAGAAGCGGAAGAAGCTAATTTATTCGCCCGAGATATCAGCTTAACAGTATATATTATATTTCTGCTTGGGATCTGCATAACTGCAACTCGATAATTGTTTATTTATTATATTATTATATAATAGTATATTTTACTGTTCCACTTAGTTTGAACCAGAAAGGACCAACTGACGTAATCTTGCGGTCTGACGCGTAGGACTTATGAGCTGTGATATTTTAGCCATCTATAACTTAATATTGTTTAAATCTATATTTCCAGAGAGAGACGTGAGAACGAAAAATGACACACCCTGACAGTATTTACAATATTATCAGCGTTGGGATGACGAGCTTTGATATTTTAGCCATCTATGGCTATATGTTATTTCCATCTATATTTCCAGACAGAGACATGACAACGAGAAATGACATACCATGACACGGCGTCTACAAAATTGCCATGGATTAATTATTTGCAGTATATTCTGAGCAACTAGACACCGAAATATCCAGGCTGAAAACCGACATAGACACCGCTAGACTCGGAGAAATGTCAAGAACTGTCAAACTCATTAACCGAGTAGATAAAATTACCGAAAGTTCTTGAAATACAATCGGGTCGTATTGTTACTATTAGATCATAGATGTCGATAGGGGGCACGAGAGTTACTACCCTCTCACGCCACCGGAGCGCGCGTGACGTGCGCGGAAATTTTTTAGCATAAATAGGGTAAAAATCCGAGTAGTTGACAAAAAATTTACCCCCATATCTTAGGACATCCCACCCCCATAAGTCGCTGGATGTTCGACCCCTACGTGTTAGAGGAGTGCAAAAAAACTTCAAAACACACTCCAATATCAAAATTAGTGCGTTACGGCTTTATTTAGATACCTAGTCTCTCTTTACATATAACATTTCAAAACCCAACGTCTGCTGACCTCCCCTCGATTTCAGCAGCTGCACTCAACAATTCTTCCTCGCAAATCCCCCAAACGCCCGAGGGATTTACACCTGAATTCACTTGAAACCAAAGTGCACTGAATTTATGGCTATTGCATCAAACTTTTTAATTATAGGTTTGCGAAATTTTAAACAAGAAATGGTCAGAGAAGCGCAAACAAAGTTACGTTCAAGTTCACATATAGAAACAAAACGAGTCAAATATAAAGCACTAGTAACTCTATCAAGATTGGATTGCAGAGCGCAATACAGCATACAAAACTAAGTTTCCCAATCCCCAAGTTCAAGGCTATCAGCTTCCCAGGACGTCATAATAAAACTAGGAATTCTGGACAGAGGAACCATGGCGCGCCATACCCCCGCACCCGTGTAACTATAGGTCACAGAGCAAAACCAACACCGGCAATAAGTTTCCCACGCCCGAAAACTTCAAAGTGCAACTTTTCAGCCGCCCAGAACGTCACAACAAATTTACGAATTTTGCATCGAGGAACCACGAGGGCGCCATAACTCAAACCCATAACTCTAGAAAAGGAGCCTTAATCGAAAAACAAAAAAGGCAACGGCATTTATCATCTTACTAGTAGTATTTCTATCGAGATTGCAGAGCGTAGAGAAATATAGGTACATCTGAGCCTTTTGCGTGCACAACAAATCAGCTCTTGATAGCATACGTACGTAACATAGATATGCTATATGGGGATATCACACAATACCGTAAAGAATTTTGGGTCGACGAATCATGGCGGCACCATACTCCGTACCCACGGAAATATGGGTCGCAGAGCAAATCCAACACTGGTAATGAGTTTCCCATCCCCCAAAATCCCCAGTGAAACTTTTCAGCCGCCCAAGACGTCACAACAAATTTTAGAATTTTGGGTCGAGGAACCACGAGGGTGCCATACCTCAAATCCCATAACTCCAGACCCGGAGCCTTAATCGAAAAACAAAAAGAGGCATCGGCATTTATCATTTTACTATGAAATAAAATCAACCAAAGAAAAAATTCGAAAGTTAAGACAAAAATAACCTTGCTTCCGTGGAGGGCACTAAAATTGGCTAAAACACATCATTTTTACCTATGACTCCGAAGAATGGGGGTATCATACCCCGTACCCATGAAACCATAATTCAGAGAGCAAACCCAACACCGGCAATGAGTTTCCCATGCCCGAAAACCCACAAATGAACCTTTCCAGCCGACCAAGACGTCAGAACAAATTTTCGAATTTTGTGTTGAGGAACCATGGGGGCGCCATACCATCGTACCTCAAACCAGATAACTCCTGAACCGGAGCCTTAATCGAGAAACAAAAAAGAAGCATAAAACTACTATACATACTATAAAACAAAACCAGCCAGAGTAAAAAATTCGAAAATTAAAATAAAAATAACTTTGCTTCCGTGAACAATAGTTTAAAATGGGGTAAGAGACCATCATTTTGACATCATGCCCAGAAACCACACCTCAAATCAAAAAACGCTCGGGGTGTAAATCAACTATGCCGCTTTGAATAAGACTAAGATAATGAAAATCGGTTAAGTCGTTCCCGAGTTATGGCCGATACACACACAGACAGAATTTAAATAATTTCACCCCTGTAACACACAATCTCCACTACGTTACACTACGCTCTGATCAGATGAGATCGATGAAACCAATGATTTTGATGTGTTCAATATTGGCGATGTATCACAGAAAATAAACACAACAAATTACATAAGAATATAAACACCTCCTATTACACTCACTTGCAACGTTGACTTGACCTTTCGGAGGGATGAAGCCAGAATTTGGCCTCACGCAATACTGTTTTGGAGCAGTTGTTTTCACTTTAAAACATAGCTGTTCCTCTGATGGATTGGTAAGTTTCATGTAGCTCGTAACAACTTCTGTAAATGGGCCTGCAATTAAGCTAGGAAAGGTGTGAAATTACGTTTTACAATGATAAGCGCAATTATATACACCTAACTATATATGTAAGCTTCCAAATCATACTGTTCTTATTTTTAAAGCCTAAATGTTTAAGAAACAGTCAACCTAGATTATATATTCTGATTAAGTTGGAACAGCGATATTAGGTGTATTACTCCAGCAAGGAAGTAACAGAAATCCGGTTCAATTTCGGCAAATTTCTGGTTCTGGTTACTGGTTCCGGCTAATATTCACCGGAATCGATGTTCAGGTTTGATGCTTTTTGGATATCTGCATGGAAAATTCCTAATACAATTTTTCATTGCATAATCAAAATTAGTGCACAAACTAAAGAAAAGTGCAACAATATTATTGATGCTGTTTGCACAACACAAAAACGAAACATATTTTATCTTTGCGGTCGTGCAGGGATCATGGATTACCTTTTTTAACTTATTTTAAATACATTTCTCTATGTCTACTTGAGAGTTTATCAGACACAGAGATAACGCTAGTCAACTAAACACTAAAATATTTACAATTTTATGTACTCCGTATTCCAGAATTTATTAGCTAAGCAGTTATTTAAGCAGAAAACTAACGAGTCCTGCAAAAACAGCTACTCCCATGTATGCCTTTATCACTTGGTTTTAATAAGAACTACCCTATGGTTTAAACGATAAATTTTCAGAACTAAATAGCGATAAGTCCAGTTTCTATAATATGGTTAATAACTATGACGTGGAACGTTTTTCAGCTAAGAAAAAAAGGAATAGGGGACCTAGAAGGGGTCGCAGACAAAGAAATAAATGGCCTAATACACAAAAATGTATAGAAACCGTACAGAATATCTGTAAGTCTAGTAAAAGTTTTAAAAAGTCCATTATAAATGCCGTTTTAGGCATGAGCAGGCCTAATATTTCGATGTTAAACATGACCTTGATTAACAACGATTTAGCGATCCCTAATTATTGCAGAGAAGTCATTTTAGATTTGATCCAATATTATTTTGAACGTAAAAAGGTTTCTACCAATAGGGTCAATAAACGACGTCAATTTTTGGTGATTAATTTTATTGACAAAAGAATAGACTCCTTAAGACTTAACAAGATTATCAACTCACCTCAGCTTTCTAAAGTTTGGCCAGATGAAGTACTAAAAAATGAGAAGTGGTCTAGGTTCATAAGACCTCAGGTCTCATTTAAATATAAATGCCCCATCTGCTCCAAAATACTGAATTATAAATCTACGATTATGGAATACGACAACAATAACAATTTTCATTGCCGATGTAGTGATTATGTTAACTTTAAAGATACCTTTTTTAATCATGTTGTTTGTGGGGACCTGAACATCATTAAGGATAAAAAACTACTCAAGATTTTCGAAATGGGCCCTAGATACCGTGCTAACGGACATGTTGACACTAATAAATTGTTTCTCAGTCTCCATAGAGACATTTTAGAATACTGTAAAGTCATTAAAGATAGAACTAACCTATCTCATTTTTTGATCGATGAATGGGGGACCAAATGTTCTAACCTTATTAGCGTGACACTACATGATAGAGATAATCGTCACATCCCAAACAATTACCCGTTATCTATTGACCTAAGGAATAATATATGCCTTAATGAGCTGAAAAAAAGTTTTGTTATCACTATAACTGATAAAGCTAGCCAAAATTATTCCTTTATCTGTAAAAAATTTTATATTGAACAAATTTCCCACGAACTTAATAGCACTATTAATGGTAATAAGGTTTATGAAAAGATTAATATACACAAAGACGCCATCATCAAACATTTAAACAGAATCAACAGACAATTCAACATCACCCCAGATAACGAACATACAGAACTTCCTTTTATACAACTCATTCCAAAGGCACACAAAAACCCTTTGAAATTTCGAACTATTATCAGTAGCAGATTGGCCATTAACAAGAATCTGTCCATAATGCTTTGTAAGGCACTTAAACTAATACAAACAAGAATGCAAACATATTGTAATACAATAAGGAAAAGTTCCGGCATTGATCCTTTCTGGATCATAAATAATAACAAGGCAATTACTGATAGGATCACGAAGCTTAGTCAACAAAAAAATTGTTGTAACATATACACTTATGACTTTACAACACTGTACACTACACTAGAACATAAAGATATTATAAACAATTTTAAACAATTATTACATACGGCCTTTAATACAATAGTAGTAAAATGATCTGTGTCACTAAGAACTTTACTTTTTGGACATACCACAAAAACAACCCGAACAATTATCTTAACATTGCTAAAATAAATTTTCAATGTCATTTACAAAATTGAATTTAACTACATTCTAATATACACTGTATTCATTGTAATATATATTGTTAGCTCGGCGTTAGTAATTGGTATGTGTTTCATACTAGTAACCTAGGAAGTACGGCTATTCTGCACTTAGCCAAAATTTCGTCTTTAAAAATTCATGTGCTGAGCCCATTTAAAATCCCACGATCGCAATAATACGCAAGCAGTAATTCAATGGCAATACTGTAACTATTATAATCACATGTCAAAACCTTAGAGCCCTTTATATATTCCTCCAGTGACCTAAGACAAAAAATTAACATTTATAAATCACAAAAAAACCATTCTAATAGACATGTTCTAATGACCTACTTGCATCGATAATGAAAATGTGGCACAAATTGACTTTTGTGGATGCCAAAAATTGTCAAATTTTCCTCCGGTGGTACCGTCCCGCAGGGTTAATAACACACCCAATGTGAGGTTAAAACAATGAAACCAACATGTTTAAACGAGGTAAATAACCCTATAACCCTATGGTTTAACCCCCACAAGCAAAAACTGTGTAAAAAAATTTGAAAAGTTCACTTTGGCTTATAATAATTTTTCTACGTCTTAAAGTAATTTTTTAATATAATTTATTTTTTATAGAATTTTTTAAATTAAAAAATAAATTAAATTTTTTAATTTTTAAATTAAAAACATTATTACTATAATTTTTATAATTATTTATATTTATATTATTAATATTAATATCATATTATTAATATAATTATTAATATTAATAATTATATTAATATTATTAATATAATTTTATAATCTTTATTTTTATTGAACGTCTGCTTCGTACCTCGGAAGCCGAGAAAGATCTCGGCGTGTGGATTCAACCGAATTTCAAGATGTCGTTGCATTGTGCAAGCAGCGCCCTCAAGGCGGAAAAGGTGATTCGAATGCTTAGACGTAGTATCAAAAATTGGAACAAACGTATATGGCTTAATCTTTACCGTAGTCTTATTCGACCCCACGTCGAATATGCAGTTTCTGTTTGGTGTCCCTATCAAAGAGATATCGATGTAACTGAGCAGGTTAAACATCATGCCACCAAGCTTGTTCCACTTATACGACGATGGTCTTACGAAGAGCCATGTTCCTTTCTGGGTATACAAACTCTAGAACAACGTCGACTACGCAATGATCTAATTACTGTCTACAAGTTCCTAAACAGTTTCATCGATTCAAATCCTAGCCAATTTTTTAAACCAGTATTCACAGCTACTCGCGGCCGTTCTTTTAAGCTTTCTTCGATTGACATACCACGCTTAAACTACCGACAAATTTTTTTGTCATCGTATCTTAAACCACTGGAACTCTCTTCCAGAATGGGTTGTCACAGCGTCCTCGGTAGCGTCATTCAAGCACAGACTCCATGAATGTGGGTTCTTCAATCGCTAATTCAATTTCATTTTTGTTTTTACGCAATTTTGGCCTCGTTTCTACGAGGCGTCATCGAACTTCGGAAGACCGCCTGTGGATGAAACTTCCGACAACAACCTTTCAATTGATCGCAGGCGTACTCTGAAGCTTCAGGTACGCAATTTATTTTTTAATATAATAATAAAGTTTCTACGTCTTATAATAATTTTTCACTTTGGTTTATAATAATTTAGAGGTTTATGACTAGACAAATTCGGATTTTTGAATGACCAGTGAAGCTCGAGCAAGTATTCTGTGCTGGACCTGTCCACATTTTGTGATCTAATGCCTGTGATAAGAGTTATAACCTAAAATGTTGGGTAGCCCCACATGGCCAAAATGAAAATGTCACCACGTCATGTCGGTTTTGTGAAAATTTAGGTAGAAAATCATGAGAGCAGTGCAAATACAAAGCTAGGTGCACAACTGCAATTTCATTACGCGTGTGATAAAACATGCCGAATTCCGTCAATCTGATACAGTTTTACGACGAAAAGACTCATAAAAAAGATTGTTCCACAGTTAAGCGCTATTCCATTAAACTCCGCTTCAATAAGCACGTGTTATGCTGAAATTTCGACTAAAACGTAAAAATATCCCTATATATACGTAGCAGGATTAGTATTCACAAAGTGATAGCATACATAGCTATAGTGCTTAGTCTTCCAATAAGTTACTCCCCACAGACCTCTCCATTATGTGGGACGTGAGAGATTCCCCACTCACCCAATTCCTCATATTCACCAGAACCTTTACTCCCGCAAATTTCGTATGTTCTGGCTCGGATTCTATAGAAAACATAAAAATAAGGTGAAGACAAGTGCATTGTATTAATCGTCTCAGAATGATACTATGTTCCGAAAAGTGCGCCCACAAACTTTGGGCGGACATGTTCATTCTAGAAGGAAACATCAAATTGGAGGAACAAAATCTTGTTCTATATATATGCTATATACAGATTTCTATATTTTTAAGCTATGATACTGCGCTTCAGCATGGGCGTAGCTAGTAAAAAATTTCTCCGGGAATGGTCTGGCTCAGGCCACTATCTTATGTCGCTTCGTTCCTCCCGGCCGGTGTGTTTTGCCCCGCAGGGTCGAATTTTAGATTTTTAAAGCGAAAAAAGCAATATCCAGGCTACTCCGACAGGAAAAATACAGTCCAGCTGAGAAAAAATTTTACTAAGGGGGACCATTGGTAATTTTTAAGGTCAAAAAAATTGGGGGGGAGGGGGAATTCCCCTTCCCCCCGGCTACGCCCCTGCGCTTCAGCATTACAACTAGTATTCAATATTTAGGATTACTAATGTATATACATTATTTAACAACATCAACAAATTATGGATTTACTGGAACGAAGATGGATGATACGGAAAAGAAAGGGATCCCCTGTGGGCGCGGTAGTGATATATATAATAAAGTTATGTCCCTTAATAAATAAGTCCGTCACTTCCGACAATGAATACACTCAGAAAAACAAGTCAAATACCACAATAAAAAATTGAAAATTCCACATATGAGATTTCGCCCCGAGAATGAACACGGGGGCGCACATGGAAGCTCCCAAAACAGTTTTGTCCCTTTGGGCAGACCAGGCACTGGGACGCATAGCGGAGGTCATTTTGACGCGTAGACTAACAGCTACGCCATGTCAACCGATAAATCAACCAAATTCCAAAATTTATTTTGACTAGATGCTTCGCATGAACCGTTTGGTTTCTACAATTTTGTGAACATATGTCCAACCAGAAGCCAGATATATTGTTATCTATTGCTTCTATACTTTTGCTGTTCAATATATGAGAACCTGTACAGTCTCGACTTTGGCATATAAATTCATCGTTTATCTATTCACATCAATAGAATAAACAGCATATCAAAGACTTCAATCACATTGTCTTAGTGCCATGTTAACCCCATGATTTTATATGTTAGAAGCACCATATATTTGGTTGCAACAAAAAACCCTAAATATAAAAATTCAGGCGCAGATGGGAGTTGAAAACGCACCGTCTGGACTGGTAGAACGGGACAGCGGGTTAGATAAATCAGCCACGCGCGGAAAGGCTACCTGGATTTAACGGGACAGCGCGTTAGATAACTAGGCCATGAGCGGAAAGCTATCTACCTGGCTTTCGCGGTTAGAGCCTGCAAAACCATTAAGAAACCTCTACACTTTTAGAAGTACGATCTGGATCGGATAAAAGTCGGATAAACATGCAATTGGCACTATGTGACAATCCGGGTTATTATGCCGAAGCATTGTGTGTAGGCTGGCCATGATGATTGCCCTTTACACCACCCATCATCTTATCCGCCTAGACCAAAGTCTAGTACATGTTTAACGCATAGGTGCTTCGAAGCAATTGTGGCTGAGTCCCTTGCCCAAGGAGATTAGCGCGACCACTGGATTCGAACTCCTGACTTCACGATTATGAAGCAGGCGTTCTAACCACTCGGCCACACGATCTGGATCACTCTATATATTTTTGGCCATGAGTATTTCAATTTTCTAACCACTGAAAAATCATATATTGCTGCAGCAATTGTTTACATTACTCAAAGTTACGCAGCAGCAGAGGAATAATTAATGATTGCGATTACCTAGGTAAACCCAGCGGTAATGAATTATTTCAGACTCATCAAACGACACTATAGACAATCCGGTGGTAACCTTCAGCACACTTCAAAGTCATAAACTCTAGATTACTCACTTCAAAGGTCCAAAAATAATGAAAATGTTTTAAATTTATCAAAAACAATCTTAAACAAATGATTAGGGGGCACGTAACAACTGTTTTTCATGTTACAAGCACCAGGCACATTCGTTTGCATAAGACATTGCAAATACCATTTCTAGCAGTGTGCTCCCACAACGGACACACGTGGATCCATTATAGCCGTTTACGTGTAACTACGTATATATAATTGATAAAATTTTGAAATCTGATTATTCTTGGTGCCACAATTATGCATTTTTAGTGTGCTGCAGCTCAGCAGCGAAGGGGTAACGATTTATCCAATGCAGTCATACTACCATAAAACCGATATACATGTTTAACGGTCAAACACATCGTGTAATCCATCATCCAATCAAAATTTCAAAGTATTACCTTTTTCGTGGTATTTTATAAACTTTATTCGTACCTTAAAAGCCGGTGCTGTGTCAATGTAACAGAGCAAACATGTAGTACATACAACGGATACTACACTCTGATCTCTGTTTCTAGCGGGTGCTTATGACTGTGTTCTCCATTCGCTTAAAATTTTACCAGGGGTATTAACCTTGGCCCCCGGGTTCTGTACCGTGGGGCGTCCCATTTTTCCAAGAGAAAAACTGTGTCAGAAACATAGTCAAAACGCCTTGTGACAGAGAGAAAAACATATTTTGAAGCAATTTTCGCAAAACTTACGAAATTTTTTATTTCAGGAAGCAAATTTAGTACAAATTTTGGTCAATTTTACATATATATATACATTAGAAACAAAAAATAATTTGCCAAGAAGCGGTGAACCTGGGGAGCCCAAAATTTTGCTAGGAAGCACACGTTTTGAACCATGGGGAACCGAAAAATGTCAAGGCCACCACCCAATTTGGAGAGCCCAGTATATGAGTATAGTATTGTAACTCAAAATGTTGTGGGACCGCAATAACAATAATAAAATGTCAGTGTCCAATCGTTATAATTATAATTATGCATAACACATGCCCTTGAAATTCCATGCAGAAAATACATCAAAACATGTGCTACTTTTAGAATAACCTTACCATACCTTTGTAGATGCAAGAACACTTCAACAGTTTAACGTCCAATAACAAATAGTCGGCAGCATGATGCCTGGGCCCATAGACAATTTATACGGGGCCATTACAAATATTAATCGTTTATCTATCTGGCTTCCTGTTTCTGGTTTCAATTTCCGTTTGGTACGCATCGTTTAGTTTTCGCTATATCTACATATACTGGCATATCCAAATACGATGGAAGGAGCAGGTATATCGACCTTCCAACTCCCCAGGTTCGCCAGTTACTGTCCCATCTAAATTTTGCCCACCGCATGTACTTTACTGCCCGGCTAAACAATCAGCGAATTTTTTATGGTAGACTAATCATGTGCTTATTTTCACCGATTTTATACTAAAATCGCCATTGCTTGTTGCGGGTACAAAATTGGTAAAATCTTCTTTCAATTACAATCAAATACAGATGCGATCAGGCATTTGGCCATAGTATATATACCAGGGAATAACCGGAACCGTCCATTTAAACCGGATCCGGAACCTTGTCTTCGAAATTTATATATATTAAAACAGATGATGGAAGAAATGAAGGTATAGTGGATTTAAAATGCATTAAAAATAACTTTTACATTAAACTTAATGTATTGCGATGGTATTATTGCCTTTCTGAAACTTTAAAGAGACGGAGGAAGCTAATAATGTTTATTTATCGATCAAATATGTCGGTTTTTGGACATTCAGAGCAAAAAATGTCTTCCACTATATATACACCATTGCGTATACTGCGTCAAATCGAATGGGCTTACAAAGCTTAGAGTGTAGAATACACAAGCACACAGTTTTAATAAATACAGTTAATTGCCAAGAAAGCAGTTTCTAGCTGCGTTGTAGATAACTTTAGTTTACTTCAATTTAGACTGATTTACCAAGTTTACATGCGCACTGGCGGGTGCTTGACGCAATTTATGTTAGCCAAGCATACCCTAAGTACTTCTGCGTAAGCCATACTTTGTTACCGAGTTGGACCGGTTTAATTCAAACGTATCCCACAGACTTCTAGATGTGTAAAATAGCTGCTACAAGCATCGACCTGGCTTTTATTTAACAAACTCCTGCAGGTTATTATGAAAAATTCTTGCTCAAATTATGTGCCCTACTTACGTTTCACACGGCAAATTGGTTAGTTAATCTTTTCTTTTGCTTGGTTGTATTTGAGCTTGATCAATGTATAATATATTACATATGTTTGGATTACAGAATGAAGCAAAAAAGGTGGAAAATTTCAAACAAAATTTTTAAACCGGAATTCCGGTTCCGGTATGGTTTTTCCCTTTGCCGGAACCGCAACCGGAACACGATTTTCGGCGGAACCGGAATTCCATTTACTCCCTGATATATACGTACATATTTGGCGTCTCTTGAAAGTTAGTCTTTTATGGTTCCGTTGCACAAGTTACAAAATCAAGCTAAGCTAGGCGAAATAACCCCGTAAATGCATTGAGCTCACTCTTGTTCCGATTTCGGAGAGCACAAGGTAAAATTTCGGTATCAACATTGCAAAAGTTAATATAACATAGGCAGGTACTCTATTGAACAGGGTTACCGTTGGTTATCAGGAATAAAATTTCCCTGATGAAATATAATTTTTTTCCTGATTGCTAAAAAATTCATTGGTGGGAGAATGCAATTATACCGCCACGCCAAAACTATACATTCCAGAGTCTCCGTCTCCAAGTATTCCAGCTCTTTCTCAATTCGCCCTTTCCTTTTTCCCGCTCCTTTCTCTCAGTCTACTGTCCGCCCTCTGCCGCTCCAGGCCTCCCTAAACCGACTGTTGGATTAGTGGGAAAAATTTATCATTTTAATCCCGATCTAAAGCGTCACAATCAATTCGATGCAGAATGTACTTCTCCAATTAAGCAAATGGTTTCAATCAAATCAGCTCGGAGCCCAATGCGTCCAAAATTGATTTGATCTATTTTAGTCGCCGCCATTTCAATGGACCTGCCATCACGGATAGACAACGTCATCGATCCACCATCACCTTCTATCAAGTTGCTTGGTGTTGACAGCACTCTATCCTTTGACTATAGCATTTTCCAAGCTATCTAGTAGCTTATTTTGGCGAAATCAGCAGGCTGC